>JANTNU010110388.1:0-16638 GCA_024752395.1 Erythroxylum havanense
AAAATTTTGAACATTTTAATCTCACCGCCAATTCTTCGCGCTCTGTTTGAGATAATCGAGTTCCACTTTTGTGAGGCCGCCCTCAGGGAGTGCCCTCTCACTTGACAAAGTCTGTCCGTCAGATCATCCTTTTATTTTTCTATTCAAAATTTAATGGATCCAATTACAAAGTTGTTAGTAAAGTTTAGGATTTCATATCATATTGGCTGAAAAACAATACGAGACATGCAGGTACTATATTGGATCACGATGTTGGCCTTTTCGATCTATACCAACTAGTACTTGGTGAAATTAGGAATACCAATTAGTTACTGCTAAAAAAGAGCTTCGTCCAAATTTATTTTCAGAAAGCAAACTTTAGTTAAAAAAAAAAAAATCTTAGATTTCAATTAAAAAATAATGTAAACTAATTAAATACTACTAATATGGTAACTAAAATCGCATTTTAAAATTAACTCAATTAATTCAGATTTGACTTAAATTAATAATTTAAGATAATTATATTAAACTATTATTTTGACTTGGATTCGTTAGTTTGGCTCTAGTTTAAGAGTTAGGTTGAATCAACATATAAATAGGATTAAATTAATTTACGTATGATGATTATACTGCATATGTTTCATTGTTATTTTTAACTGAAGTTAAGAAAATAGAGATTTTTTAGAAAACTAAAAGAATTTAATTTGATAAATAATTAAAAAAAGATATTAGCCTGTTATTATTAAATTTGCGATAAAATTTACAAGTTATAGTAATTGTTTCATCTAAATTTTGTCATTGTAAGGATATTCTTAATTTTAGACGAGTGTTTTTTTGAAAATTTTTAAGATTAAGAATTTTTTAATTTTTTTTTACTAAGGAAAATTTATATCTTTTACCTTAAATTCAAATATGAGTGATAATTTGGATGCAGGTTATAGGAAGGCTACCACAAAGGATAAGATGAAGTTCCTCATAACTTTTGGAGTGTGAACTCTCCGTCCACCGTTAAGAAGCATAAGATCATCTGCCAGTAAAATGCAAGTATACATCAAATATATGGAATAAATTGATTCACTGTAGAAAACTTAAAAATAGCAAACACAGCAGACTGCAAAGTAGTCAATGTCAACCTTTCATCTACAGTATATTACATATGACTTCATAATTGTCAAGAAGAAGGAGAGAAGCAAAAAAAAAAAATTACGTTTCCATCAAATATACCTCCAGTGTAGACTCTCTACAGTAGTTAGATAAGTAACAAAAGACTTATCCATAAGCATGAAGGAAATATGACTAATGTGTTGATTTTCTAAAATCCTTGTAATCATGAAGTTTAGTCTTCAATACTTTTGTAAATTAGGTCACTTTAATCCCTAAAAAGGTTGTACATCTCTCTCTCTCTCTCTCTCTTAAGATTGTTAGATCATCAACAAATATGTGATTTGTGATGCCCAATCTTCTGCACTTAGAGTGAAACTTAAAATGTTTAGTTCTCTCCATAATTCTTTTTAAATTTCTATTATACATTTTCATAACAATAGAAAAAATATATGGTGAGGTTGTATCTCCTTGTCTCACACCATTGGAGCTCTTGAATGTGCTTGTTGGCTCACAGTGATGAGTATATTGAATGTAGGAATAAAAAATATAATTTCATCCATTTTGGGAACTACAAAGCTTTCATAATGGTGTAAAATTAGTAGAAAACAATTGTTCGTTTGAAAATTTTTCTCTCAAAAGGACATCAACTTTCTCTTTGACCAAATGATTGATGTGATCAGTAACCACTTTATCCACCCCATTCTTATCTTTTATTTTTAAATCAAACTCCTGAAAGAAGGAAAATCCATATGATTAACCTTATGTTTTCTTTTTCTTAGTGAGCAAGTACTTCAAAGCTGCATAATAAGAGCAAACAATAACTTTTGCATCCAACAAGTATAACCAAAATTTTTCTAAAGCAAATAAAATAGAAAAAACTTTTTTAATTTTAGAATAATTCAATTGGGCTAAATTCAAAATTTTCAAAGTGTACTTGATGACATGTGCAGCCTTTCCCTCTCACTATCCTAAAACTACCCCTATTGCATAATCACTTGCATTATATTATATATAATCTTAAAGGGAAGGCTCTAATTAGAAGGTTGAATCACTAGTGGGGGTGTCAAGAGCTTATCAAGTTTGTCAAACTCCTCCTTCATTTAGCATCGAACTTAAAAAGGAAATCTTGCTATAAAAACTTGCATAAAGGAGATGTTCTATTTGAGAAATCCTTGATGAACCTATAGGTAAGAACTTGCATGGTCAAGAAAAGAATGAACTTTCCACCCATTTGAGGGGTAAGGCAGAGCATAAATGAGATCAATCTTAGACTTGTCAACATCTATACCTTAGAGGAAAAAACATGCCCTTAGACTATACCTTTATCAACCATAAAAAATCGTGCAATGGTAACATAGTCAACGATCTTACAATTTGCGTATGAGCTACCATGATTTGGATTCCACTCTCCCTTTCCTTCCTTCGCCTTCTTCTTCGTGATCGCTTCTTTCTAGATGCGTTCCTAAGATCCTCAATATCATCCAATTTTTCTTGAGGTTCAAGTTCCTTGAGATTAGTTGGAGGTAAGAGAGAACTGTTGTCTATTTTTGACATTTTGAAGGTTATTTGATGCTTGTCGACCCTTAGAGTTAGTTCACCCCATCAACGTCAATTATAGAGTGGGCAATATCCAAGAATGATCGTCCAAGGACAATAGGAGTTTTCACATGTTCTCTAATATCCAATATATAGAAGTCTATGGGGAAGGTAAATTTATCAATTTGTACTTGCACATCCTTAATAATTCCCTTCGTTTGATGAATTGTTATGTCCGTCGTCTTCACTAGCATCTTTGTAGGTTCTAACTCTCCTAACCCTAATTTTTTACTAAAGGTGTAGGGCATCATATTAATACTTGCTCCCAAATCTACGAATTTCATGTATATTTCAACTCCATTGATACTGCAAGGAGTGTAAAAATCCCTTAGTTCCTCTCTCTTCTGTGCCATGTCAGGGTTTTCTTCTGCAATGCACTTCTTAACCTTCTTCTTGTTTGATTCCTTTATTGTGAGCTTCGTTTATAGATGTTTCATTACATCTTTAACCTTGTTTAATTCAACCTCCCTAGAATTTCTCGTCACCCTACTTGCTATTGACTTTCATTGAGCTAGAATAGGGTATAGAAATTCATGTCGAGGTTCCTCGATTTGCACATTTACGAGCTTACTTGGAAGGAATTCCATAATTACTTGTCCTTATCCCTTAGCTCCATCTTCCTTTGCATGTTTGAGCTTCTTTTCTTAGGTCTGAGTAATGGCCATGATCCATTCCTTTAGGTTAGATTCAGTATTGTTTGGAAAGGTTCCTGTATTCTGAGTAGAAATTGCCTCCGCTAGTTGACCTACTTGGACCTTCAGATTGTGTATTGAAGAGGCATGGTTCTTAGTGTAACATCCCATCACCGATGGGAAGGATAAAATGGTAATTTGGAATGGGTTGCGAGTGTGTAAACGTATCTCGGCGCGGTCATGCTTAATATGACCTTCATATATGCATAAATTGTAATTTTTTGTAAATGCACATGATTGTACATGCATTCATGACATTTTCCCGACATCTGTGGTTAATGTGAAAAATGTGTTATTTGTGATTGAAAAATAAATTGGAGTAAATTTTTGTGTGTTTCATATTTTTAGAAAATTTCAGGAATTTCTTTGGAATTTTTCGGGGTATATGCCCGGACCGAAAAATTTCTAACTGACTGACTGAATGGTTTTCCTGTACTAGAAATGACTGGCCAATGGCACTGAAAAATTGGAGATATGATTTCAAGATTTGTTAAGTTAAGCAATTGGAATGTGACGAGAAATTGGAGTAGAATTTGGAACCGAAATAATAAAACCAGGACAAGTAGCAAGTGACACATGTCACTTTCCTACTTAGTCATTTTTTCTCAATTGTTTATATAAATATCTTATGCTTGGCTAGTCTTCCACGACATTTATTTTGTGAAAGAGTAAAAGTGACTTGTAAAAGTGTCTTCATCTTCTATTGGTAGGTCTCCTCTTCTCCCATTTTCGTTGGTCCTTCTACCACCTTTCTTGTTTCTTTGCTTACTTTCCTTCTCCTCACATATAAATCCACACTTAAGCTTTAACATGGTGATGATTGTTGTAGTAAGGAGTGATGATCGTATGGTGTGAGAGGAGATATAGGATTTGGTGAGGTGATTAAAGAATCAAGGATTTGAAACTTATTTTGGTAAGTCTTCGTGTTTATGTTCTTTCATTTAGTGGTTAGAAGCAATAATTATGACATCTTGTGCATCACTTGCATGAAATAGTATGTTAATTGGACGGATGTAAATGTATAGTTGTGTGAGGATAAATGACTTAACAAGTTTTAGATTAATTTTCGATTGGCCTTAAGTGTTTTAGATTGGTTAGTATGATGTTGGATGAGTGAAATGAAAGTAAGAAAATTGTGTAGATTGTGTGCTGCCAATTTGGATAAATTACTCAAAAAAATGTTTTGATGAATTTGTGGTTAAATTCTTGGTTAAATGGGATGGTTATTGATAGGGTAGTGATGCTTGCATGAAAGAAGTAAAGTTTTGGTTGAAATCTGGAAAATGGAATTTATGTAGGTTCCAGATTTTTGCTCATAACTTTCGATTGGGTTGTCCAATTGAGCTGAGGTTTATTTTAAATTAAACTTAATAAGTATGGCTAGGTTTCATATGAAGGAAGTTCTGCCCAATTGTGGCTTAAAGAGCTTTGAATTTAGCTCGGAATTTTGAAATGTATGTGCTGGATGAACAGTATCCAAACTTTGGTTCCATTTTGATGACCTGAATCTTTGAGAATTTTTCTAGGATAAAGGAGATCGATTTTGAGAAATTGGTATTACTAAAAGTTGAAGAATTTTGTTTTAGATTTCTAACGCCACTAAGTATGATATTTTTCGATGTGTAAATTGAAAGTTATGGTCTGTTAATGTTCAAGTAGTAATTCAGCCTTTGGAGTGCAATGCTCTAAGTGGATAGGTTTTGTGCTTTTTGTGTTCTGCTAATTATTTGGGACTTCTAATGGTGAAATTGGCTCAAGTGACCTTCTGAAAAGTTGTATAGGATTGTTGTAGCTTTCTAATTTGGTATTTTATGTGAATTTTGAATGTAAGGGTGGTTAGATATGAATTTGTAAAGTTCTGTTATGGGTTAGGTGAAAGGCTGTTTTCATAAACTCTAACCGGACAGCCACCTTAGTGAGACGATTTGACCTAGTTTGAATGGGAATTTGGTTCTAAGTTCTTCTTGAGAATTGTAGTACATTTTCTAATCTTTTTATCCCTATATGGCATGGAAATTTTCACTAAGGGGATTTGGAGTTATGAATTTTGAAAGATTTGGTTTCTGTTGAGAATAATTTGAGTAGGCCGAACCTTTGTTTGTGAATTAGATTTAATTAGAGATGGAATTGGCTTCTAAGTTATTCCTGAAAGATGTATAATTTGTTTTGCTCTTTTTATTGATATAAAATTTGAAATTTTTGATTAAGGGGATGAAAAGTTATGAATTTTGTGATCATGTTGTATTGTGGTAGTAAATATGTGACTAGGCTAAGTATTTGAGTGAAATTTTGACACCCTTAGAGGTGTTATTAAATTTCAAATTCTTCATGAAACTTGTAGGATTTTCTGAGATCTTTCTAACGAGACTGATCTTGTATCATTTGGACATTTGTGTGAAAAGGGCGACCTTGTGAAAGAAGCGATGGTTTTTGAAAAAGAGTTTGAAAAAAAAAGGGGGTCTGCAGCCCGGTTCGTCCTCCGACCTCTGTCCAATCTTTTGTGTATAACTTTTCCATCCGACCTCTGATCGACTTGATTTTCAAAGCGATAGATTCCTAAGAGATTTTTCTACCTTTCCATACCAGACTTAGGATTTTTGAGATCAAACAAAAAGGAGATGGTCGGATCTAAGTGAGTGGATCAGGTGGAATAATTTGAACATGCTTCAGTAATTTGGGGATATCTTGAGTTGAAGAGCTCAGGTCGAGATGATTCTTTTTCCTAAGTAAACTAGAGACATATATCTACAATTGTTATGAAGAGGTCGATTTTCAATTTAGCCCTTAAGATGTTCATTTTCGTGAGTGAAGTTTCATAGTGTGTTGATCTGAACATGTTTTGGGAATAACTTTTCCGTCCGACGTCCGATTGACCTGATTCTCGAGGCATCGGATTCGGGAAACATTTAATTTCATTTTTGAAATTGGAAAATTTTAGAGCTGAAATTGACATGGATCGGTTAGGTCGAAGTGAGGGGTCCGGGTGATGATTTTCCTAAGCCATGTTTTATTTATAATTGGACCTATAGAGGTCCGAATTGAGTTATTTTTATGTCTATGGCTTTCTAATTTTTAGAGGGAATTTTTATGATGGGAAATTGTAGAATAGTGCCGGGAATGTCACGAACATGCATTGTACACATTTAATTGCTACATGTGCATTATTAAATGTTTCTAAATGCCAATTTGGTAATGTTGGATATTTGGACTGTTTTAGAGACGCATTTGGAACGTCAATTCACAGACGTTACCGAGACTTCCAGGCTTTAGCTTTGAAATCAAAGGTGAGTAACCTAGATAGTTCCTCAATTATTATTTGGTTATATTTTGCACTATACAACTGTGAAGAATAATGGAGGGACTTTTGCGTTTGTTTGTGCCAATATTCCAGACCGAAGGTGTCCGACGTATGTGGGAGATTATGACATAGGAGTGTTTTACTGGTGATTGTGATTGGAATGTGATTGTTTGTGAACCAATTGTGTGAATGTGTTAATTGGGATTATAAATCGTGATTGTGACTATACTGTGATTTGTTATGAAACCATTGTTTGAATGTGATAACTTGGATCCTATTGTGATGTAATATGGTTCAATTGTGACACATGTATTCCATTCATGAATGCATGATTAGTTAATGAGAGTTGTGACCGGAGCAGCCACCGAGAGCTACAAGCTCAACGTTTATATTGAGTTTCGAGCCCCACAGCGATCCAGAGCCTTTGGCTCAACAATTAATGTGCCCATATTAGGACAGTTCAGAGCCTCAGGCTCACCGATTAATGTGCCCATATTGGGAAAGTTTAGGCGCTCGGTCACAACAACGTAAGAAATTGGAAAGGGTCATATGTGCATTATATAAGCATTGAATTGCATTTCTTTGAATGAATGAAAGGCTAACTGCTTTGTGATTTTGTGTATATCTGAGTGTGAATTGGGCAACAACCATCTTGTGTTTGAATGTTTTACTAATTCAATTGGGTATTTATATTTAAGTAAATGGAGTGTGGCACATTGCCTATGTTCAGGTGCAATTGTGCAATGTGCTTAATTATGCAACAACGTGAAAATATGTAATATGTGAATTATTGTGTTGCATGAATTGAGTGAACCATCGATGATGGTTCCTCACTGAGTTCGCAAAACTCACCCAAAATTTGCAATCATTTTTCAGGACTCAGAAGAATACCCCGTTAGGCAACGGGCGTATGACATCTATTGGTTAAGGAAGCAGAGAAGTGGTCGGGATCAGTTCGCGTCTGTCTTAGTGTATTTCTATTTTCTGACCTTGTATATTACTGATTTGGACAATTTGTAAAGTCAACAGACTGGAATAAATTTTAATTATGAAAAGGGCCATGAGGCCACTGAATTGTGTATGTAAATTGTTTTCCGCATAAATTATAATGTGTGTATGCATGTGTTAAGAAAAAAAATTTTATACTGAGTTTTGACTGAGTGATGTAGCACGCCACCTCGCGGGGCACGGACTCGGATATCACCATCGATGTCGGGTTCAGGTCTTGTGGGAGTGGGGTGTTACACTTAGTGACTTGCTCGAATTTGCTCTCAAGCCTCTTAAATGCATCTTCCATACCTCCAATTTTATCTAAAATCTTATTCAACTTAGATTCCATTAAGCTTTATTTGTTTTGTTGGAAACCAACTATCCTTAAGGTTTAAACTGTCCTCTAGCATTATTTGTCCATAGGAAGTTAGGGTGATTCTTCCACTCAGGGTTGTAAGTGTTTGAGTAGGGGTTATTTCCCCGTCCTCGTCCATATTGAGCTCCTATATAATTCACTTGCTCTGGATCGTTTTCCTCCATCAATAAATAGTCTACCGTATCATGGTCCATTTATCCACAAAGTTCATACTTAAGTTGCATGACTTTTACTGAAGTTGAGGACAAAGCCTTCATATTGATGACCTTTCGAGTCAAGTTATCAATTTTTGCTTATATTTTCATCATTCATCAATAACTACAATTCCTTTTTGTTCTCGGAAGATAGTAGTTTGTCTACTCCACTCGTTCGTCCATAAGCAGCTATTACTCACTATCTCCTCTATCTACTCTTATGTTTCATCTACTGTCTTTCTCATCAGTGATCCTCCTGAAGTTATGTTAATCTTGCCTCTTGTATGTGGGGTTACTTCGTTATAAAATGTTTGTAACAAGAACTCCTTGGGTAAGTTATGATGTGGGCAGTTCCATTGCAAATTCTTGTATCGTTCCCACGCTTCATATACCGACTCCCCGTCACTTTGCTAGAAGTTAGTAATCTCCTTGATAATCTTTGTAGTCTTAGTCAAAGGAAAATACTTATCTAAAAAGGCACGAACTAGTTCATCCCAAATTGTCACATTACCTGGGTTAAGGGAAAGATACCAAGTCTTTGCTCTATCTTTAAGGGGAAAAAGGAAAATCCTAATTTTGACTACATCTTCTGAATGATACCAAATTTTCACATTAGCTGGGTTAAGGGAATGATACCAAATCTTCATTTGTTAGTCTATAAAACTGCATGTTTTGTTCAAGCATGTTTAGAAGGGTAGGTTTGATTTCAAAAGATGTTGCTTGTACGGATGGCTTAGCTACTCCTTGGTTAACCGCATTTAATCATGTTCTCATGAAGTCCATAAGGGTCCATTGTTAACGTCATTGGTTCGCTCCACGATCCAATTATTGTTGAAATTCCTCGGCCATTGTTACTTTCGCTATTTCCTCTTCTTCTTCACACCGAGCTTTCATAATGGATCATTCTAATTGAGTTATGTCTAAATTTAAGGTTTCAACTACACGACTCGATCTTTCCGTGACTCTTATGTTCATGTAAGAGCAAGATTTCAAAAATAGAAAGAAAGAACGAAAACAAAACTAAAAACTAATTAAATGTCTTAAACTATAGAACTAAACTAATCTCCTCCCTAGCAACGATGCCAAAAACTTTATCGTGGTTATTTTGAGATATGTAAGTTTTAATAAATTAACCTCAATAATATGCAAGCATACGGGTCATTTGCATAATACCTAAGGTACCTGTAACATCCCATGTGAAAGGTTAGAAAATTAAGGAATTTAAGTGCATCGTGTACTTTGCATAATTAAGTATTCGTTGATATATGTGCATATGAATTTTGACATATACAAATAAATGTACATGCATGTATTGATATTTTTGTGTAAAATGGATTTATATATGAGATTAAATTGTGAATTATGGATTATTGGTGGTAAAATTTTAATTGTAGACTATTAGTAATATTTTGAAATTTTTGAAAAATTTTAGGAATTTTTCTGAAATTTTAGGATATTAGGAAAAATAGGCAAATGGCATTATGACATGTAACACTTGTAAGTGGGTGACAAATAGCTCACATGCAATAGAGCCATGTATCAATGGATTAAGGAAACACGTAAGCACGTGGTTTTAAAAGGCAAAATCCTGTAGCCTTATCGTTCTTCAATTTTGCTTTGTTTTATATTATACACCGAAACCCTATTTTTCACTGTCAAAGCTGGGATTTGACTAAAGAAACAAGTAAATTTTGTTATAGCTTACTGGATAGTTTGTAAATGAACTTGATGTTGTTTTAGTACTAGAAATGAATACATGCATGAAAAGTTTAGAAGTGGAGTTTTGGTGTATGAATAACTTGAATGAGGAATTGAATTCGTTACTTAATTAGGATAATAACAATTGTAACTGAAAGTGCTAAACATATTTGAGTTTAATTTGTGTTAAGAAACTGAAAGTGTAGAAGTTAAAAACATAGTAGTAATGAAAATACAAAGTATTGATTGAAAGTGAACGTGTAGTCTGAATTTGTGATGTGTATATTGAATCATGATTTTGAGTTATTTTGGAGTAAGGTGAGTTAGAATGGAGTAGATATATAGTGAAAATAAGTTAGAAAGATTTAAATGAAGAGTAAGAATTGATGAAGACGGAAGAAAGAAAGTGTAGAAAAGTTGGGAAATGAATCAAAGAAGAAGAAGAAAAACTAGTGGTGAAGAACTTGGTTGGGCATGATCGCGACTTCGCAGGCCCACACAGAATGTCGTGGTCGTGCATGTGCACGCTCACGACTTCCCTGTTTATCTGGAGGAGGTTGTTTTTTGAACATACTTTGAACTTTTTGTCATAACTTCTTCACCCAACATCCAAATCACTTGATTCTTAAACCATTAGACTCAAAACATATTGCTCTACATCTACAGCAAAAATTGTATCCATATGAATTAATTTGAAAAATATTGATTGAATGTAAGTGAGGGAATTTGTTAGAATAGAATGAACTGGGATGATTTTATTGAACATACTTCAAAAATTGGACTATATCTTGATTTGTAGATCTCAGAATGAGATGATTATTGATTTGACTTAAAATAGAGTCATAAGGATACAAATTGTCTGAAGAGATTGAATTCAAATTCTATCTCTAAGAATTTCAGAATTTGATTGGAATTTGAGCTAAGAACTCCATTGAAGCTTAAGTACAGTATGAGATCTTTTGAGTATAATTTTCAATATATAAAACCAAATGGAATGGTTTAATTAGAAACTTAAGACATGGGATAATGACTTTTTAGAAGGAAGTGTTATCGAATTACCTCACGTTCCTTATGACAATAATTGAGCAAAATGGACCTAAAAGTTGGTTGTGAGATAAATCTGGATTGAGAAATTGAGTATGGTTTCACATGATTAATAAAGTGACAAGATTAAGGATAAGAAACTCGAAATTTTTCATGAACATGCATCATACATACTCAATATACATGAATGTTCATTAATGAATTCTTAATCATACACAATAGTGATATGTGTTTGTACTAAATGTTATAGAGGAATGCATAGAGCGACCACTTCCAGATATTTTCGGAAATTCGAGGCAATAAATAATAAGTGAGTTTTTGTAAGTAATTTAGATGGTCTCTTCTGTAAGTAATTTAGATGAAATCATTTGTAAGCAAATGTTTGTAAATAATCTTTGAGTATCTTTCAGTAATTCAGTAAGTAATTTTTGATGGTTTTGCTTTGACTATTTTGTGTACTATTGATTTGGATCATTAAATGATTTACAAAGCTGTAAGAATGTGATATGCTTGAATACATGGTATGAAAACATTGATTGATATGTGAATTGAATTTCAGAAATTTTTGTTTTAAATTTGTTAAGTCCTAGTTTTGGGTAAATAAGCATGCCTAGAACTGTCTGCAACTGCTCTTGTGGAACTTTGGTGCCGAGACTTTTGTCTCTCCTGGATACTTTGGTTTTGAGACTTCGATATCTCTTATGACACTTCGGTATCGAGACTTCAGTCTCTCTTAGACACTTCAGTGTCGAGACTTCTGTCGCTCTTGTATAAGTCTCACTACCTGCTTCTATAAATGGATTAATAGACATCTGATTTTGTATTATTATTTATATTAAATTTTTATATAAAGAAAATACATTCTGATTCTGAAGGGTTTATACCCTCTTTTGGATATTCAATTATGTTATCTATTCATTCTATTCTGAAATACTTTATGTTGAATTATTTGATAAGACAAGCTTTTAATGTATGCTTATGTTATTATATGATTAGTTATCACTTTATGCATAGTTAGTTATTACTCACTAAGCTATATGCTTAGCACGGTGGTTTCGTCCCGTGCAGGTTCAAAGTGAGGATTATAAAGACTGAGACATGTCAATCGCAATGGCCAATGGAGTTTGAGTCTTGTTTCGATAAAAATATATTTTGAGTTTATTTGAACCTGTATTTAAAGTGTATGACTATGAATTGTTGTAATTTTTTTTGTAAAAACTAGGTTTTAGGTTGGTTTCAGTTTTTGGGAAAAATTTGTATTAGATTCATGTGATATAATGTATGTATGTTTTGAACAAGTTTGGAATAATATTTAATTTATGTTTGCTTCAGTTTCTAAAAATTCATGTAAGGAATGTCTAGTATATTTTGAAATGCTTCCGCATCGGTTTGTTGTTTGTTTCTGTTAGTGAGTCTCGCATGGCACTTCGGTGTCCTCCTAGGAGGTATTAGGGTGTCACAGTATCGATACCTTGAGGAGGTATAATCTAATCATAAAATCTAAGGCCAAAATAAATCACAAAAATTTAAATGTAACGAAACTAAAACAAGAATACAATTCAATCAAACATATTAATTCAAGAATCAGTCACTAAAATATTAACAATTTAGCAATTACAACGCAAACTCCAGAATCAACCTAAGGAACTACCAATTGAGAGAAAGATAATTTTACTAATCTTTAACACTAACCTAATCGATTATGAATTATTGAATTATTGGTTCTAGACAATCACAGCGTTGATTACTCTCTCTTGAGTTATAACCACTAACCCTAATTTATAAACCCTAATCAGATTATGGAAGTTGCAATTTTTCAATTAACAACTTATCCAAAACCCTAATTAGATCTGAAGTTGTCTAATAACCTATCAGAAACCTATGCAAGATCTCTCTTTTCACAATTTACCGATTTGATTTAATTTTCGTTCTATTAAATCGCCTAACTCTCGTTAGCCCAATTTAATTATTTTTCACTTAATTCACCCTCTCAGTTTATCACCGAATTATGCAATTGCAGAAATTAAATCACAATAAATCTAATAAAACGTAAACAATAATATTTCATTAAATCAAAGATAAAACCTCGAAGGTGAGTTTAGAATCAACATCAATATCCAAAAATCCTATCATCAACTATTATTCTAATTCTATACAATAATAAAATTGAAAATAATAGGAAATATGAAATTGAATGGGCGACGGGAGGTAGCGACGTCGAGAAACTCCTGATATAGGAAGTATGTCAAGTTGGCTTCTTCTCTGCTTCTCTCATCCTTCTTCTCTTTCTCTATCTCTCGACAATTCTCTCCATGGTTTTTTTTAAACTAACTGATGCAAAAAACTTCCTTTTCTTCTTTGTCTTATTCTTTAAATACCTTTTGTGTTCTGAGTAGCCCTAGGATTTTTTTAGGGTCGCAAAGGTTCGAAAATTTTCTCAAAACTTGACATCTTTTAGTGTTTGTGCATCTGGCCAACGCAAGCCACGATCATGGCATGTAGAGCCTTGTGTCATGATCGTGGCAAGCAAGTCACGATCGTGGGCCATGCCCTAGGATTCTGTCACGATCGTGGGCTAACTCCAATGCTTTTGTCACGATTGTAGCCTATTGTGTTATTATCATGGGCCGTTATTTTGACCCAAATGTCTCTAAAATTTCTCCGTTCTTCGATGTTGACCTTGAAACACTAACAAACACATCAAATGTACGTAAAAAAATATACTAATTAAGCTTAAAGACTTCTACTAACCCATAAAACACTTAAAACATAAATAATTAGCAAACTAACATAATTCTAACCTAAACATATACTAAACGATTGAATTAACAATTAAATACGTATCAAACTAAACTCTAAAATACGATGCAATTCACACTTATCACCAACATTCTAGCTTGACATTGACCTCTTCTCTTATCTCATTCGCTAAAATAATATTATCAGCAAATAATTTCACAACCTAGTACCACATTGAGCATATGACAACCACCGCATACCCAGGCTAAGGACATTCACAGTACCCTTAATATGACTATACAAGGCTAATTGAATGCCTTTTTGAAAAACGTTTGGGTAACACAATGACTGTATTTTAAAAATCCCAAAACTTAATCACAACACCTGCAATCAGTTTTAAACGTATTTTTATATTCACATTTAAACTCTACCATAACTTTTGGACATTTAATTCCACACAAGAGCAATCTCAACAACAATACAAAATGTTTATACATAAGGTCATTTACAAATCATAAAACAGTCAAAAGTTAATTTACAAAGTCATAAAACAAATTTACAAAATCATAAAGCATATCAGCATAACCAACTTAATAGTAAAAATATTTCATGAGCAACTATGCAACAAGTGTACAAACAGAGACTACTTAAGTGCGATAATGTCCCGAAAATGTGAAAAGATCATATGAAACACTCAGAACCTCTAGCTCACCAAATTAACCTGCATGGTTGGAAAGTGGAGGGTGTGAGTACACTGTGTACTCAGTGAGTAGGAAAAACATATATCACGGATATAACTCGATACATACTAAGACGGTATAAATAACCTATAAAGCGAACATACATGAAATAGAAACACATAAACCTAGCCTATGATTCAACGTATACTTGTTAGGAACCACATAGACCTAGCCTATTAAGTACTCATCCGATGAACATAGGTTTTAGTTCCGATATGAAAAAACAGAAGAAAAAAACCACATGTATAAATCAAATCTCGCCAGAAAATAAATCTCAGAATAAGCCAAAACAATCATGTGTGTCACCATTAATTGGCCAAACTAGTGTGCACATACACTGATTCCTAGTGTTGGCTCAAGTTTTATCCGTGGTGAGTCCGGAATATAGTCGACAAGAGCGTCATGACCCTAGGTGATAACTTCGTCGGTGTCCAGATTCTAGGTGTGGAATCACCCACAAGTCCCGTATAAATGTGTAATACGGGGAATCGATTTTTATGTACTAGATTCAAAGGCACGAGAGTCACTTAATTTTTTGTGCCTAGCACACGATTGGCCAATTGTTACCTCTCTAATCATAAAAATCATATACAAATATTAAGTATAAAAATCAAGTAAGGCACTAAGCTTTTATTTATCGATCCAAGCCGATAAAATGGAACCTTACCATGACTCTAAGCCAAAAGAGAACACATGCACGTAGCATACATAACTCAATTATGCATATGTAAGTTCTAAAACATTATTTTATGCAATAAAAGACATCTTTTGTACTCCTAGTGTAAAGTTGTTCAAAAATGTAGTTTCAGAAAATAAAACATTGTCCTTTGCACTTTAAATGCAGGTTTGTTGAAAATAATATCATTTCTCAAAATACGTAATAAAAACATCAGTTGCACTCCAATTACAAAGAGTTATTTAAAACAATATCGTTTATTAAATACACAAGTATAATAACATCTATTTGAGAGTCAATCATACTATGCATTACCTAGGTTCAAATTTGACATGCATGTCATCATGCATATCTTGAGATGTCCTAATCTTACTTGAGACATATGGTTTCTCCAACTTATCTCAAAATAAAGTGTACACTCCCTTGACTTCAACAATCCTCAGAATAAGCTCCTTAATTCACAGCTCCCGAGCTTTTATACATTCAAATATACATTGTATTTACTACTCAAATATGTATCTCACATTCATACACCACTATAACCAAATTCATCCTTAATCAATCATCATAAATGTTATTATAACATATTTCAATAGGTCAATAATTCACTTACTAATTCAGCTCAATGTCTCCTCAACCATTAAGCTAACCTAACCTTATGTACAATGTTTACATCATTTTCTTCCTAATGTTCCTTTATGGACAAGCTATATTTTTTAATCATAACTCTCTCTACAAAAATCCAAATGCCATGATTCTTGTGCCCCCTGAAACTAGACTTCCATTAGTCTTATTATATCTAAAAATTACACAAACGACATCTCCCTTTAAAATATAATCTCCATCCAAATTATGGATGTTTTTGGTAAGAAATAGACTGACAACCAATACTCAACCTATAATAAATTATTATCAATACATCTCCTAACAAAATTGTTTCACAAAAGCATTAATAATACATCAATAATCATTTTTTTTATGTTTTATAATTTCACTAATTCGGACTCTAAGGTCCCCAAAAATCAGGAAATAGTACAAGTTTCCTGCACAGGGGTCTATCATAGGCAATATTAGGGAAACAAGCATAACTTAAACTCTAGTCACTATTTTGTCAAGACACTATGCAGAGGTAAAGTAAAACTATATCTATAACTTTCATTGTTTGAGTTTCTTCAAATTTGTTCTCTAAGAATATGAAAGACAGATAGAAAGAGAAAGATGAAATTGAAACCAGAATTTCAACTTACCTTAATAACTTCTTTCCTTCTCCTATTTTCTTCCCCTTTTTCTCTCCTTCTCTTCTCATTTTCTTTTTTTCTCCTTCTTCTAACCTTATGGTAGACCTTTATTCTTACTTCTATTGCTTTTTCATCTTGAAAATTCAAAAAGGTTAAACTAATCCATGTGTCACCATTCCTGTTGGCACCGGATCCGAAGACCGGATCCCAACCGAAAAACGAACAAAAATTGCCGAAATCAAAACGGATTCAAATTGGAGAATTTGAATTCGAA
>JANTNU010110463.1:0-16637 GCA_024752395.1 Erythroxylum havanense
TCACAAACCTCTAGGTGGATGAGGGAAGTGTAATCTATCATTGCGCAAAGCCTCCATAAAAATTCGAGCATCATGTGTTGTGCCTTCCCAACCAGCCCAAGCAAAAGTGAAGCACATATCAAAATCACATACAGCCATTACACTTTGTGTAGGAATGCCTTTTCTTCCAATATATTTTATTTGATTGGATCTTGGAACGATAACTGGTATATGTGTTCCATCAATTGCTCCAATACAGTCTTTAAAATAAGGCCAATACATTCTATCATCTTTAATTTTGCTTAGAATTTCTCTTAAAATTGGATCTTTTGGATTGATGAAATCAATCGACATACGTGAAACAACCTCTAATACTATTCCAAACCATCTAGAAATTATTTCACCTGAATGTTGAAATCTTTCTTAAACCATTCTATTGCGAAGTCCATGACCTAAAGTGATCAAAAACATAGCTACAACCTCTTCTATTGTAACTTTTGTACCTTTCTTTAATCCATATAACTTATTCAACAATTTACATAATTTGATAAACACATCCTTCTCCATTCTCAATTGTTAATGACATCTATCTTTATGACCATTAAACGACTCCATTACAAACATCCATCCAGTATGAGGGGATGTTCTACATGGTTTTTTCATATAATATTTAATATGATGGTCTACGACCATTGCAACTCCAATTTCAACCAATTGTAAAATTTCTTCTTCAATCTCTTCATTATATTCATGATCATTGTCAAAATCATTTTCATAAGATGACATCTGTATCAAAATATATATATATATAAAGATAAATAATAAGCTTATTGTATAACATGATAACATAGCAATAATCATAACACAATAATATTAAAGAACAATTTAATTGATTACAACAAAATTCACCAAACAAAAAACAAATATAACACATCAATAGTAACAAAATCCAAAACAACATATTACAAATAGTCCAATATTAGTAACCAAAGACATGTCTAATTTATTACAAAAACCACAATCATTTCATTGTCTTAAGCCATTCGATTTGAAGCTCAACTTCCTTAAGCTCAATAAACATCTCTCTATTTTCCTTCTTCAAAAATAATTTGGTAGCTAACATAAACAGTTCACTTCCCTTTTCTATTTCATTTATACTTCGTAAGATGTTCAACACCTCAGCAATGCTATAACTAGGTTCATCTCTTTTAATAGAGCTCATTGAAGTTCTAATTGGTATTGCATTACATATGCAGTCCAAATTTTGATTTAACTTTTTGGTTCTAGTATCTTTTTTTTCCCTTTCCTTTTGTAGAGGTTCCTAGAGTTGGAGTTGATGAACCAATCTCATTATGAATATTTGCAATTTCTGGATTGACAGCAAAACCTTCAGAAAGGTCATCGTCAAGATCAATATCAACTAGGCTTTCTCTACACACCACATCAACATCATTTGGTACAAAACCTGAAGAAGGTGCCCATGCCCCTTCTCATGTAGTTGCAACATCTTTAAATAAAATATTCAGCTGTTCTATATGTTTCAAACCTTTATTTCGAAATTTGGCTGCCTCAGTATTTTCTTACAATAATATTGTTTAAGTTATTAAACTATCAAGTAACATTAGAACAATATAAATCTAAAGCTTAAATGCTTACCTTCAATTTCTTTTCCCACCATTCGTCACTTGCAACAATAGTCTGATTAGTAGGATTCCATCTTAGTCCAGTTTCCTTACCAAATAAATTTGTCCAAAGCTGTCAATCAGTTTTAAATCCATCCCATTTATTCTTAAATTGTTTGTATTCATAGTTCTTCTTAGTTTCATGAGAAAACTTTGAACCTATATTTTTCCATCTAATCTTGTTAAAGTGACCATTTGGTCGATTTCCAGCTAATGTCTCTTCCACAAAAATTTTGATTAAAATTTCAAGAGTTCTATCATTTCACTCCGCTTTAATCCTTTTTTTCAATTTATCCCCACCTTGAATAACTTAGGTTGATATTGACATTTTCTATCAACAACAAATCCCCACTGCATATAACAATGAATTTAACAAGTATAAGGAAATATAAAAGCATAACCACAATGACTATGGAAGTTTATACACATACAAAATGGTTGTAGCATTTACAACAAAAAGAAACCAATGATACTGTACATAGAAGTTAACCAATGATATTGTCATCGTATTCAACGTTTATAGAACTTCAGTAATATAAACATGTAAGAATTCTCATATAGCAATAGATCACAACAACTGTTCTCATACCTACAAACAAAACAATTGTGGGACTGAACATATGCTCAATTTCAGAAAATTCAGAACACAAACAAAATATTAAGCTTACCTCAACAACAACAAAAGCTTCTTCCGCTTCTTTCAGCCTCACAAGTAATTCTACAAATTTGTTTTAAACATTTTTTGGTCATCCTCACAGTATAAGATACCAACAAAAGCTTTGTAGTCTTTGTAAATTATCAATAGACTCTTAAAGTTTGTCCATTCGGCATAAACTAAAATGTGAGTTATCTTATGCTAAACTATTAAATTCAATTATAAGATTCAGCTTTTTATCTCAATTTACATCAAACCCAAAATGAAGCTTCTCTAATAGAAATCCAGGGCAGAAAGCATTCAACTTTATTACAAATTGTTAAGCAGAATCGATGGAAGAGTCTTGTGGTTTAACAACATCCATGTACTGTTGATGAGAAATTCTAACATTCATCTAATTATGTGTGTTTGTGGACTATTACTCAATTACAGGCTATATAATAGAAATTCCCATACATGTTAAGAGAAGATATACACAGCAACCTTATTAAATACTAAAAACGCAGAAGACGTCTGTGTTAAAAATGCAGACGTCGTCTGCGTTCGTCTGCATTGACGCAGACTAGTGTTAAAAACACTGACGTTGTCTGTGTTCGTCTGCGTTGAACATCAGTGCTAAAAATGTAGACAAAGGTCTGCGTCAGCAATGCAGACGACGTCTGTGTCGACGCAGAAACGTAAATTTTTAGGAAGAAAAAAATACAAAGAAGAAGAACCAACCTAAGAAGATGAGAGGGATAGGAGAGCAAAAGAAACAAAACAAAGTCGTCTAGTGGTTTTGTATAGAAGAAAAACAAGAGGAGAACAAACGCTATTTTAAGTTTTGTATGTAAGTGACGGAAAGTAACAAAAAAAACAGCTTCCCAAAAAAGCTATAATTTGAGCTTTTTTGAAAGGCTCCAAATTTTAGCTTTTGAAAAAGCTGTATTTGACCTTTTAAAAAAGCTATTTCTACTTCAAAAGTGCTTTTGAAATGTACAGCCAAACACCTTCTTTTTCTTTAAAATAACTTTTGCGGTAGACAAAAGTGTTTTTGGACTCTCCAAAAGCTAAACCAAACAGGGGCTAAGTCTCTTTGTTGCTGGATATGCTTTAGGAAGTCTATTTGGTGGAGTGGTTGTAGATGTAATGGTACGTATCTTTCCCCACTCCAGACGCATCATGTGTACACAGTTCAGTACCTCCATGGGCATCCCATTCTATTGGTTCCTCCTTAACTATGTTGTTGCTTATGTACCAAAAACTTTCGTGCTTATGACCATGGAATCAAAACCTTGAGTAACCTACAATCTTGGATGAGAGATATCGTCGACCATGGATTCATAAACGTGTAACTAATGTGCAAGCTATTGAGAGAGTAGCTGGTATAGATGGTCAAAAAATAACAAATAGCCTTATCAAACGTAGACTGGGAGATCTCTTCTACTACTTAGTGTAAATAAACTTTACAATGCTAGTGAGAATATCCCCAAAACTGAGAAGAAAAGAAAGTGACAAGTTCTGCTTTTCGTTACTATTGCAAATCACAAAAATTTGAAGATCTAGCAGAAGGAAAACTAGCTCTTGTGGCTAAATTGAAAAGTTACGTGAGGATCTAACTGCTAGTGTTTGTGTATTAAAAGACGAGACCTGATAATTTAAAATTTTTAAAAGTTTGTTCTCCTTGGAGTTTTGGTGGAAGCACCCAACAAACCATATGGTTACTCAGATTTGTTTCAGTACATGGATAGCAAGTGCTGATAGGTCGTTATTGCACCACTTTGTAGTACATGTTTTGGTTTTTGAGGTATGGTAGTTATGGATTATTCGCATTTAAGTTGAGCTCTATTGGGCAATAAATCTATGAAATTTTTCTAATGATGTATGTAGTGCAATAAGGTGTATTCTTTTCGTGCCACCTTGTATTAACATTTATTTTTCATTACCTTAAAATATGAAGAGACTATTCTGGAACTATGGTTGCTCATTTCTTGTCAACAAGGTTAGTAGATAACCATCATTAAAATAAACAAAAGATACTGATTCTTTAAATTCATTAAATTACAGAATAAGCAACTAAGCATTGACATTGATCCAATAGACAATTTTTGAAATGCTAACAAAGCCAAATTACTGAAATTGGAAATGAAATGAGAGTTTCTTAGCTAGGACCAACTTTAGTTATGTCATAATGCTTGCTTAAGTTTTCTAAATACTTATTACAATCTTAAATCCTGTCACGATGAGATTTATTGGCATCCTTAGCCATCCAGTGCACATCAAGTCTCTCCCTCTGTTGGATGTATTGTTTCTCAGCAGGCGTGAGGTGAATTTCATAAGAAGCATACTTCTCTTCCTCATTTAATTTGTTGTCATCATTGGTTTCTTATACATTAGGATCAACAAGCTCTCCTTCACCTTGGCCTGTATCAAATAGAAGGAAGTGATGATACATAAAAGTTTGATTTTTTATCATATAAGAGAACATAAAGGTAAGCAAAGTAGATCAAGTTATGGTGCTACACACATATCTTGAAATGAAAAATGTTAAAGATTGAATAATGAAATCCAAACTTTACAAGCATAAACATGAAATTTAAAAAAAGAAAGGATATCCAATCTTTTGAAAGATCATCTCTTATAACTAGAAAGATTTGATCGTGATGTCTCTTATTTTTCTTTTTCTTCTTCAAGCCATTAGCTTTGACATCCAAAGCTTTCCCTTTGAGCTTCAATTTACCACCAATAACATTATCATAACCAAACATCTTTTCTTGACCACTAGATTGGAAAGAATCATAGTTGATCATTAAAAAGCATAGGCTAATTCACTGATACATTAACACAAAATGAAAAGCAATACATTGGAAAAAGAAACTTCCCACAACTACATCCTAACCCCAAGCACAAATATATAACGCCATATCCATTATGTATCAAAAATTTAGCTAACACCCCAATCTCGATTTCCCTTTAAGAACTACCTAAAATGAGAATGATCCTTTAAAAGCATGGCGAAATGCATAAATCATTGTTCAAATGCAAGATAATTATCTAAAACATTTTCACCTTTATGACAACTTTTGTAGCCATCCATATTTCTTTCCAAATGAATGACGCATTTAAACTTGAATTTCCCCTTTGTATAAACTCATCCCTGTAGCCCATGGCAGTCAATTTGTTAAATGCCCATCACATACACATAAAAGGATGAAGTAGTTTTATTGATGCATTTGAGCTTCTCATTACAAATGTATAAAGGATAACCATAAATGGCTATAATGAGACCTTTGAGAATAACATCATGAAGTCTAGGATCACTAGCCAAATAATTATTAAATCTAAAAGGAGAGCTGACTTTCACACTAAAATTTAAGTTAGTCATAGTAATTGGAGAATGATTAGAGAACTGAGGATTACTAAATTCTGCCTTACTATTTGAGAAGATTAAGAACCGATTAGAATTTACCATTTTATAACAATTTTCTTTCTCAAGAACCATGGATGGTGTTGCTTATTACTATAAATGAATTAATTACATTCAAAATTGGAATTAATCTCTTTAATATCTAAAACATAATTTGGTAGATGCTTAGTGAAGTTTCTAATGCTTAAATAACCATCTAATTCATAAGGGTGAAGAATGCTACTGAATTCCCCTATTAACAACCATAGGAGCATGGATGTCCTATAATTTCCTCTAATAATAGACCTCTAAACAGTGAAATTATAGGCATATATAAAAGAGAATTGGATCATCACATTAGTGTTCAACAGAAGCTATCCTATTTGTACTAATTGATCATTTATGGAGGTATTCAATACCCTAAATTTCCTTAGATCATATGCAATCACAATTCTACCACAAACGATATGAAACGATATGCAATTTCATTATATAAAATGGACCAAGTTCTATTCAAAGAAACCAAGTTGCATGAGCCCTTTATCACTGAGCTTATTGACAAAATAAATGCCTTAAGAAGAAGTTTCCTAAGGTTATTTAGCCCTCATACATTCTAGTATAATATTGTCATTTGATAGCAAATTTGGTGCTTGAGCTCCTTTAAAAGGACTCATCCTGGAATTCCCTTTTTGGAACCTAAGTGGAGCCCTCTTAGTGACCTGATGATAGCCCTCCAATCAATTTCTAGCTCAACCAAGGGGTTCCTATAAAGCCAAGCATTTTAACTGTTAAAAGTCTTTTATATTTTAAAAGTTGAAGTGTAGAAAATAGTGGTAATTTTTAAAAAAATCATTTTATTAAAAATTTCGACAGCACAATGATTGCATTTTGGCATTCCTAAAATTTTTAAAAGACTTATAAAATATCAAAACACTTCTATATTCACACCAATTTCTCAACTACAAATTTTGGATTTCAAGTCCACTCATAAGCAACCCTAAACAAATAATTCTCTACAATCACTACAATAAACTTTGAAAAGGTAAAACATATTCATGTATTTCATTTAAAAGCCTTTATAAACATCTATTCTTTACACAAATGTACATATCAAAATGACACAAGTACAATAGCTCCTAATGATACAACTAATCCTGTGGCAGAGTCCCAATTACTGCAACACTTGTTCACATATCTAGGGTGGTTTTTTTTAAAACATAAAAAAAAGAGTGAGCTAAATGAGTTCAATGAATGTTAATTAGTTTACTAAAAAACTTGAACTTTTCATAAGAACATAACTGTAATATTCCATACAATCATAATACTCGTGATAAAGCATTTGTATAGCAATTTATTCGTGCATCATCAAATATGGTAATAACATAACATTTCGTAAAACAAAGTTTCAATTTTTTTGAAATACTATTCCAAAATATTTTTTGACCTTAAACTCATAATATGCAAGTTTCCACTTTCCATTTTTTTAAACAATAAACAGTAGTGAAAATAAGTTTTATTAAAACTTTTATACTGAAAAATAAGCCAATCACTAGAATTGGTATTACATGGTACTCTCAAATCATTTTTAAAAATAATTAGTGGCAACATTATTATTATTATATGACTTTTCTTGCTTAACATAACCCACCACCAGTTTCTATACCATATGGTACATTAGGCATAAAATCACGTAGCTGGTTCTGCATCACTTACCTTCAACTGGTTAACCACTATTTACAGTGCTGGTTTTGCATCACTTATCTGTAATAGGTTAACCGCTATATACTGGTAGTTACAGAGCTAGTTCTGCATCACTTATCCATAACAAGTCACAAAGCTGGTTCTACATTGCTTACTTGTGACTAGTTAACCACTATTTACGGAGTCGGTTCTACATCGTTTAGCTATAATAAGTTAACCACTATAAATATACCGATATAATAAGATGTATAAAGCCTACCGGTATGCCATAGGAAAAAGCAACTCTTACATTTACGACTCATCTCATTTCCTAAATTAAGTATAGGAGGATTTATATTTGAATGATTTCAGTGTAACTCCCAATCATATAAAATTTGGCTTTCAAATTAGCACTTATATATTGCCAAAGCATACACTTATGCTATCAATATTGACTTGTAAAATATCATTTGCATAAAACTCAATATAAATATTCATTTTATGATCAAATGAAAAACTTTTTCATAAACTCAATTTAAAGAACACTTACAACTTACTAGTCTCTATAAATATAAATCATTTGCATAAAATCAATTGAAAGAACAAACATATGTCATCAATTATTTTTTAAAAGAATTAATTCATATAAAACAGTTAAAATACACTTACAACTTCACAAATTTATCGCCAAGAACACTCACATATTCTGTGCCTCTCCTTTACCTACACAAAATGCATTTTGCTTTGTACTTTATTTCCAAATTAGGATATAAGACATTAAAACCATAATTCGGTTTAACCAAATTCGAGATTAGTATTTAATAGCATAATACGTATACTAATCGTATTTTTTTCTTACAGAAGGAAGCTAACATATTGTTCTTCGTTTCTAAATCTAACTTAAAAATTCACTTAAATACCATAATTTAGGCATTATAACTTACCAATTTTTTCAAAAACCAATCTCATGCAATTTAATTCACCATATCACAATCTTGCATGATGAGTCACAGTTATGACCCATGTCCAAAATCCATACCTCAATTTGTTCCTTAATTTGCAGATAGCTAGTGTTCAATTTAGGTTTTCAGGTATGTCTCTAGTTTTCATAACATTAGAAGTCATGTCATTTCAACTTCTAAATTGTGAAACATATACCAAAATATCACAAGTTACTTCTATATAGGGACAGTATCGGATACCATTTTCAATCCTAATTTTCAATGTTATTCATCCAGAATTAGGTATAGATTTCTTCTAGATAATTTTATTTTTGTTTTAATTTTTATTTGTAATTTGAATCAAACAATTTGAAGGTTTGTAGGTCGAGCTATGACCAAATATATTTGTCTAGTTTAAATTAACCTAAGATAGAATTCCAATACACGTTCCTTTCCTATCATATTTAACTAATTCCATACAAAGAAACATCAAAGTAATACCAAGACAACATTGATCTTAAACACATCCATCTTATTCAGGAAAACCCATAAAAATTAGAAATTTAGGCTAGGAAACTTACCACTTTTTCCTCTAATCTTTTGGGTATTTGATGAATACTTTAAGATTTCTCCAAATCACCATCAAATTCTATAAAAAATGACTACACTCTTCTTCCTCGCTTCTTGACTAATGTTCACCTTTGGCTTCTCTTCTTTTCCCTTTATTTTTGCTCTCATAGTTACTCTCTCATCAGTCTCAAGTTTTTGTTAAAATAATGAAGCAAAATGTCTTAAGTTTTACTATTTATACTCATTTAATGGATTATACATGTCACCTTCCTATTTGTTATTACAAATGACTCATCACACACATGTTATTACCTTATTGGTCATCTCTAATAACTCATCAATCCACTAATATCATGTAAAATGACTAAATTGCCCTTAATGAGCACAAAAAGACCAAATTATCCTTTAATGCATTTAATTGACCAACTAACCAAATTAAATATCAGAAACATTCAACAACTGTCTTATTTTTTAATTGAGCATTAAATACTCTAATTAGGACCAATTCTTGTTGATTGGATGCTTAAAATGTTTTTGAATGAATTTAAAATCTTTAATATCCATTATTTTCCAAAAAGGACATTTTAGTCCAGTAATTTTAGATTACCCAAATTCTATTCAAGCAACCTCCACTTTGACCTATTTTAGTTCCTATGGACTCCAATCCTAATTCCAGAGCTTTTCATCGTCTTTTGAAATTGTTTCGTAACTTTTTTAGTAGCTTAGAAGAATTTTCGAATTGAATCCAGAAATTACTAAATGTCACCAAAATCATCCAAATTTTATTCAAAAGTGTCACCTAAATCTCCAAAGCACATTTCTAGGCTTTTACACTTTTTCAGACTCATTCTATAGCTTTTCAGGGTTTTAAGAAAATTTTTGAGAAAATTTCGATCTAGTCTAGAATCGTCTCTGGTCTATCCATGATCTCCATTATAACCTCAATAATACATTTAAACACTTAAATTACTTTAGTACACCATAAATAAAGTATGCTCTATAAAATGCACGTAAAACACATTACACAGTACAATAATCAAACTAGGATATTACAAATTCGCCCCTTATTATAGAAATTTTGTCCTCAAAATTTTAAACAAACTCAATGATCTTAAAATGTGGATATTAACTTTGTATCCATTCTTCGTACTTCCACTCTATCAATCACCTCATAGGGAGCAACATATTGTGGGCTTAGCTTATCATATTGTCTAAAACAGACTATTCCTTTCCATGATGATATTCGCAAAAATTCCTTGATTTTTCAACTTCAAATTCCAAATTCTTCCTCCATTTGCAAACCTAGCTTTGTTGTTGATTTTAGGTACTATCACTTTGACTCGCAAACTTTTGATCTTACTTGCGATTATCTATCCTTGTTCAGCCTAACTAATTTTCTTTATCTATCTCATCCTCCTATACCAACACTCTATGTAACTATATACTTCTAATCACTTACAATTTTATTAATCTATCAAGAGAATACCTACTTTGGATGGTTAAGAAATGGGTATATTTTGTAATTTGATGCTTTATCTCCCATATAATATCATATCTGCTTAGATTTTTACTAATGAAACTTTTACTTAGGGTTTCTTCACAAAACAATTGTTCTCATATACTTTTAAATAATAAACATTTCCTTTCCTATTGTCTCCAATTATAAACAAAACTTAATAATATTTTTCTTGTATTTCGTATGCCTCACATGGACTCCTTAGCTTTCAAATTTCAGATCCATAACCACTAGTGAACTATTTTTTATACCTTTGTCATTTCAAATAATACTCTTTGGAAGTAAATCAATCATTTAAGATCATATTGTAGGACTCTAACATAATATCCTAGTCATATAAAAACCATTTAATTACTTCAGAGTTCAAATTTCGAGCTTATCAAACCTTAATCTCTTCAATCAAGGGGTATACCTCATACTTCCACTTCGCAACTCTAATGCTTAATAAAGATATCTTTAATTGTCCATTTCCAATACTACAAAAACACTTATGTGATTTTAGGTACCTCAAAACTCAATCTAAGACTGCATTAGTTACCATTTTTTTTTACTCATATAAAATCTCCATGTTATAATTGTTAAAAGGTTTCAAACTTAATTCTTATGATTATCCCAATCATCAATTATATCTATCTGTAAAATAATAACTCTAAATTCTAACGAGAAAATTCTCCATTATGGATCAAAACTTATCATTAACATTTCCTTGAAAATTTTACCACCATTTTTACTCATCTAATTTTCAAGAAATATAAGAATGGATTTACATCAAAAGAAATTTAAAATAACAAATGTTCAATACTTGGAATCGATATACTAATATATGCACAATTAAAAGCTTACATCAAACTAATCATTGATCCTAAAAATATTGTTCAATTATAAGTCTTGATTAAATATTCCATCACAATGTTATCTATAACATTACTTTGTACGAATCCATAAATCACCTTACAATCAAAAATGGACTTTCCCTTAAAAACAAAATTTTATGCTAAAATTGATATCAATTACTCCATAATAGTTGTTTTTTTGGCCCGGCTCATTGGCATCCCTATTTATGTCATACTTTAATTCTAGTTATATTATTTTGACTTCAAACAAATAATAGTTGTTTTCATTGTAATACATTATACAAGTTTTTTTTATATTAGGAGCTGCTTTTATATTCTTCTAAATATTGATACATTAAGATTAATAAAGAAACATTTTTTAAAAATGTATATTAATAAATGTATGCATGGTCAATGTTGTATATATATGGATCACAAAATAAAGAAGTCTAAATGCATTATAATCAATCATGATATTAATTCCTTTTAATATGTGTATAAATTATATTTATTTGAATATTATATATATGTATATATAACGTACAATTAATGAGAACTTGAAAATCATGAATGAAGGTACTTTGACTTTGACATATTAATAAAATAAATATAAATTAATACTTAGCATATGTTTGAAGTCAAATTTATATCTTAAAATATGTATAAATTTTTTTAACTCTCATATTACGTATTAATTACTGTGCTAAAAATTCAATGTTTTCTAAGCTTAAAATTTGATTCAATTTTAGCACGGGGAATAGTTATAATATTATGTATTAAAATTTTTAACTCTTATACTATGTATTAATTGTTGTGCTAAAAATTTAATATTTTGTTCGTTTAAAATTTGATTCACTTTTAACATATAAAAAAACTACAATAACATTCTTATAACTATGATCTTTTACTTATTCAATCGTTGCACATTCTACATATAATGAAGTACATATAATTGAGACTAATTTAAATTATTTATTAATAAATATTATGTTATTAGGATAGTCACTAAAATATTTTTGAATTTATCCATTAATTAAAATAATTAAATGGTGGATAAAATTTTGAACAGTAAAAATGTAATGCACCTATTAATTTAAATCATTATAAAAAATAAGATAATTTATTTTATACAATTTTTATGCATTATTAGTAAAATTTTGATATATTTCCTATTGCTAAACTCTAGATTTCTATCCTTTATATATATAAACATCATGTTTATAGAACTCAACATTTTAACATATGTTTTATATAGTACAAACCCAGAAAATTCAACATCTATCATGAAAACTAGGTATAGTAGGATAAACTTTTCGGTATTACATGAAAAATAAAGACATCATCATTGCCATCGTCATCGTCATCATTACATAAATAAAAAAAAGGGTAAAATGGCAATTGAATAATTATAAAACAAGTTCTTTAAATCTTACATTACTATGAGAGCCTGAATTTACTTACATTATGATAAATTTAAGATTTATCCATTAATGGAAAGATAAATTTTATTCACTAATATGAAATCAAAATGATTATCTTGATAATATGAAATTCTCATTAGAAGACTTGTTACGATGATTTATTATTTTTGGCAGTGGATATAGGGATTTTGTATTCAAATATTAGATTTTCTAAATTGAAATTCATGTCTTAAATGCTTGTTTTAGAAAATAAAACAACTTCGATGATGGATCAATCTCAATATATGTTTGATGGATCAAATCCCAATAAATATTTGGTAAGCCTTGATCTGTTATGTTGTCTTACATCAAATCAAGCACTATGTACTTGTGAATACGATGTAATAGTAAGAAGAAACATTTTCTAGACATAGAAAAATACATTGGTTATCATTTTTGGTTGGAAAAGTGTGTTTCCAATATGTTACATAAAAGTGTGTCTAAAATGAACCTGTGGTGTCTTTCCTTAGAATGTTTCATTTTAAACAAAACATGGCCACTTTATTAATTAACTTTGTTTTCTAGTTGTGTTTACTAAAGTGCCACAGAGGGAGATCGAAGTCTCAACACTGAAGTGTCACAGGGGCAAACCAAAATCTCAACATTGAAGTGTCACAGATTAGTATTGTGCATGATTAAGAATTCATTAATGCACATTCATGTATATTTAATATGTATGATGCATGTCCATGATAAATTTAGGATTTCTTATCTTTTCACATTATCAATCATCTAAAACCATACTCAATTGATCACTCTAAATATATCTAATATCCAACTTTCAGGTCCACTTTGCTTAATTGATCACTCTTCATTTGCCACAATATTGGCCGCATACTGAGACAGCTAGGTGAACTTCAGCTCATACTCGCTCACACTCAGTTCACTTTATGTGAGATTAAAAAATTCTCTGGCCTTCTCTTGGATATGGACCCTCGAAAAGTACTTCCTCCGAAAAACTTCCAGAAAGTCCCTCCATGTCAGCACTGGAGGCATAACTTGACTGTGGGGCACTGATTTCCAACAGTGGAGCGCATCCCCTTGCAGCAAGCTGACTGCATAGTCCAGCTTCTCCTCGTCAGTACACTTCATCTGAATCAAGACCCTTTCAGTCCTCTTCAACCATGCTTCTGCCTCCTCAGGGTTAGTAGTCCCGTTGAAGTCAACAGCCCCATACTTACGGAGCTTATCATACTGTCCACTCTGATCCACTGGAGCTGGCATTGGCACTCATGATGCTTGGCCCATAGCATAGGTGAAAGCCTATGCAAAGGCTTGAAAGAATTGCGGATCCATTTGAGGCATCGGAGGAGGTGGTGGAGGCTCCTCATGCTGCATACTAGGTGCCTCAGAATTTGGAGCAGAATGTGTCCCTGCATCTTGTGGGACATACGATTCATCCGTGCTCCCTTGACGAGAGCCAGATCGAGTCAGAGCTCCTCGAGTCCTTTTTCGAGGCAGCATTTCACTCATTCAATTTTAAAACCATTACAAATCTTTAGTTCATGCAAAACAATTTCAAATCATGCAAAATAATTCAAAACGATGGAAGTTGTTCATTTAAAACAATGCTTGTGGTTCATGTGAAAATATGCATGTTCACCTCATACTAGCCAACTACCCATTTAGTCACCTAGGAGATCACTAAACCTTGCTCTGATACCACAACTGTTCGACCCCGCTTGCTTCTGGAGCCCAACTCTCTTGCAAAAATCATGAAATTTGAGCCTGCTTTGACACCTCAACTACTGGACCCCGTTCCCGGAGCCTAATATTCAGAGACACAAACCTTGAGCTTATTTTCTTGAAAGGCCATTTGCTGTCATCCCACAATGGAGATGGGCGCACATTAAACAATCACCAAAATCATAAGTTGAATTCTTCAAAGAAATTGTAGCTTTGAGTCTCTAATTTGCTTTGAATCAAGAATCATCTCAATCGGAGTTCTACAACTTAAGATATGCTTAAAAAGCCCAAGTGTGCTCAAAGCCAGTCAATGTCCATTAAACGGACATGCATTTCCTGTGATGTCCGTTTAATGGACATATATCGGGTGAAGGAGGCCAAAATGACCCGAGAAAGTTCGTTAAATGGAAATGCATGTCCGTTTAATGGACATTGACTGGCCAAGGGGTATTTTTACACTCAAGAATGTCCGTTAAACGGACTCCCATGTCCGTTTAACGGACATTGGGGCTCCCCAAAGCCTCCAATGCCTCTCCAAAGCCTCCAATCTTCAACCTAACATCATAAACACTTGCACACTTCCCAAATTCACTTACTCTAAAGCCTGAACACCTCATAACAACTCAAACACCAAGTTCAACTCACCAAATTCTCAAATATCAACTTGACTGATTCATCAAAATCACAAATTTCAAACATTCATCAAAGTTATCACAAACACAAACCATATACAACACTCTAACTGGCAACATTCACATCTCTCCATTTCGACATCCAAAAATCACAAACTTCATATCGTTGGAAAGATCAAAAGATCTTCTACAACTTCCAAAAAGACCATGTTTACTAATCTTACTTAGAAAAGTTCAGAATTCCCCTTGCATTCAGAACACAATCCTTCCCTTTTGAAAATGTGAAAGGTAGCAATGCAAAGATTTGAAAAGCCATAAACAACCATAATGCATATGCATTTCATTTACATCAAAATAAGTGTTTTACAATGCTTTAGTGGGCATTTTAAGCCACTTACATCAAATCCAAAATACAAACTTAACAAAAGTAACTTTTTTCTAAAATGCATCTAAAGCATTGATTTACAAAAGTTAACTTGAAATACAAAATAATTCAATTCTGGAGTAATGCCTTTAGGTTCAATCGTCGATCTCGTGCTCTTCACCTGGAGATGGGATGAAATGGGAGGGGTGAGCTTACTCTCGTGGGTAACACGTTTATACCCGCTAATAAGCAAAAACAAACAAAACATTCATGATCATAGCAATTTCTCACAATACCCATAAAAACATATATTTCTTAACTTTGTTAAACCAAAATCACAATTCTCACAAGTTAAGCATTTTTCAAACTTGTCAATACATGCAAACACATAAACATATCACAAATGGCTTGGCAAGTCCATAAACATGACGAACTACACAATTCCGTAAAATGGCCTTGTGTAGTCGTAAATTTGAGGGAGTCCTAAAAGGAGCTCCGTGCCACTAGCGGGCAGGCGAAAGAAGCCTTGACTTGGTCAACGTGCACGTAACAATTTCTTGGATGGACTATACCGAACCCACATAACATGTAATTCATGCACTGAAAACATTTTTTTTGCCCAAATGGCACATTCTTGAAAACTTGATTTTCATGCACATGACATATTTCCCAATTTACACAATTCAACAACCAAAATCTCATACCAATCATAATAACCATTTTGCAACTCAATCAAAAGCAACCAAATACAATACTTGCAAAGCAGCTTGAATTTACTTCCAAAGTTCACACACAACAACCACATAGGACAATTTCTCAATCATTTAAAGAACCATAAATGCTTACTAAAAAGGTAATTGAAAAGATCATTTATTACATTGAGTTGAAAAAAATTTATGATTTATTAACACAAGTATAAAAATGTCACCCACTTGATTTTCCTTGCTTAAAAACTGGTTCAAGGGTGCCCCTCTCTTTGCTCTTCTTGCCTCCCTTGCTCTTCTTCAACAATAACACAAAAACCCCAAATTAAAAGGATTCAAAGTTGGAAGACCTAAAGAACCCAATGCATGAAATTGATCTTAGAATCTCTAAACTTATCCATTTCCTAAGCTTTTGAACCACAAACACTCCAAAAAATCCCAAACATTAAAACTTACTTACCTTAAATCTTCATCCAACCAAGGGGTTTCTTGGCTCAAATGAAAGCTTGAACCTTCCTCTAGCTTTTCCTTCTTGAAATTACTCCAAAAC
>JANTNU010112968.1:0-16550 GCA_024752395.1 Erythroxylum havanense
GTTGTTATATAGGAGTCTTTATTCAAATTATAGAGACAATTTCTTTAAGTAATCCTTATGGATAATGACATGGTCGATGTGGAAACTAGGGTGTAAACCCAGTTGATGTCATTTTCCTCTAGCATGCAAGTTATAAAGTGTTTCCTAATTTTGTATTATTTTAGGGTATTTTCATAATTTTCTGTTTCATATTTCTACTAGGTTTACTGTCCTATTTAAATTCTTGTTTGGGGACATCTTTGGGGATTTAAATATTCCGAGTTTAGATACAATTGGTAGTTCTTTCTATTTTGTGTGAAATTTATTGCTTTCTTACTATGTCAGTTTGAGTAGGTTGCTTGATGACTCGATGTCAGGTGGTCTAGGTAGAGTAGGTGGCGATTCTTTCGACAGTGATTAGAGGGCTAAGACCCCAAATCATGGGGTGGAGATTGATGAGTTAGCAATTCAGGTTGATCAAATTGATGTTAGGCTTTAACACCATGGGGAACGCTTCAATCACTTAGAAGAGATCCCGATTCGGTTAGAGGAGCGACTCAACATCCCCACCAAGAACTCGAATGATGGCAGGAGAGTGCTTGGTGGCAGTGCAACTCATATGCAACCTACCGTCTTACCCGTTCCTTGAGTTCATAGGCATTAGTGATAGATTAGATTATTAGATGATTTTGAAGAAGAACAACAACAAGAAGAAGAAGATTATTCAGAAGAACCTACTTTAAGACTTGCTGGTTACCGGAGGGATAACTATGATGAAAAAGAAACAAAATACAAATTGAAGGTATATATTTTCTATTTTCATGGCAACGTAAATATCGAGAGTTTCCTGGATTAGATAGTAGACATAGACCTTTTTTTTAGTATATGGAGATTCCGGAGGAAAGGAGGGTCAAATTAGTTGCATGTAGATTGACAGGGGGAGCTTCTACTTGGTGGGAGAGATTACAGTTAAGGAGGTCATGTGAGGGCAAAATACCTATCAGAATGTGGGGAAGGATGAGGCAGCTATTGCACAGTGAGTTTATCCCTCCAGATTATGAGCAATTTCTATTTCAGCAACACCAAAGGTGCCAATAGGTTCAATCAGTACAAAAATTTTACGTAGAATTTACCAGGCTAGCGACTAGGAATAACCTGAGAGAAACTGAAGGATAGCAGGTAGCCAGATATTTAGAGGGCCAAAAATCAACCATTAAAGATATAATTGGGGTACAAGTAGTGAGAACCTCGTCTGAAGCTAGAAATTTGGCTTTAAAGGAAGAATAGTTGATGCAAGAAAGGAACATGCCATAATAGCCTCGCAAAAATAACAGTGCAAATTATTGTACAAGTTATGGTGGGAATTATGGTGGAAATACCTCTAAAACTACCATTGATAAAAGTAGAACCCAAGACCAAAAATTTTCAGGGAAGCAGAAGGTGGCTAAAACAAAAGAAGCACCTAAAACTATTAATCCCTATGCTAGGCCTATCCTAGGTAAGTGCTTTAAGTGTAATCAACTAGGCCACAGATCTAGTGATTATCCCCTTAGAAAGGTAGTCCATGTGGTAGAACGTGGGGATTAGGAAGAAGAGGTATATTGTGGTCTAGATGGTTAAGAAAAGGATTACAAGTTTGATAGTGGAATAGAGAATAAAGAAAGCCAGAACTAAGTGATTAGGATGATGATGCTCACCCTAAAATAGGAAAATTATTTAAAACTAGGTGCATTATTCATAGCTATGTGTTCAATGTGATTATTGATAAGAGTAGTTGTGAAAATATCATAAGGAGAGATGTTATATAAAGTATGGGATTGAAGGTGGAGAAGCACCCTAACCTGTACTTAGTCAGCTGGATTAAAGCAGGTGACAACATCTAAGTGACTGAACGTTGCAAGGTATCCTTTTCTATCTGTCATTATAAGGATGAAATTTATTTTGACTTAGCAGACATGGATGCCTATCACCTATTATTTAGTAGACCTTGACAGTTTGATATTGCAGCACAGCATGATGGTAGAGAAAATATATACAAGCTGTAGAAGAATGGAAAGAAATATACCTTGTTGCCAATAAACGGGAGTTTTAAACCCAAAGCTTCTCAAAAGCTAGTGGTAAGACTTTCCTAACAGTAACCCATTATGAGACCAAATTTTAAGAGGCAATAAAGCAGATAAGAGAAGTGCATGCTCTGATTATAAGGCAAGTGCTAGTAATAGAGAAGAAGCAAGATACAGTAGAGCTTCCATATGTTAATAAGTTGTTGCTGGAGGAGTTAAGTGACATCATGCCTAAAAAATTACCTATAAGGCTTCCACCTATGAGGTACATTTAGCATCATATTGATCTAGTTCCTGGAGCCAATTTGCCTGGCTTACCTAACTATAAGATGAGTCTAAAAGAGTCAAATGGGGCAATTTTAATGTAAGTGGCACATTTAAGAGAATGTAAGTCCTTATGCAATTCCAACATTGTTGACCCCTAAGAAAGATGGAAGTTAAAGAATGTGTGTGGACAGTAGGGCCATAAATAAAATTAATATGGGTTATAAGTTTAGAGAATGTGTGTGGACAGTAAGGCCATAAATAAAATTAATATGGGTTATAAGTTTCCCATTCTTTGATTGGCTGACATCTTGGATGTGCTTCATAACACATAGGTCTTCTAAAAAATAGACTTTCATATCAGATACTATCAAATCTGAATCAGACTTGGAGATGAATGAAAGACATCCTTCAAGACAAAAGAGGGGTTGTATGAGTGGCTTCTGATGCTATTTGGAATATAATTAATAGAGGAGGAGCATATAGCCCATTTGCGGGAAGTCTTGATAGCAATGCAAAAGAATAAATTGTATGTCACTATAAAGAAGTGCAGTTTCATGGAAAACAAACTACTATTTCTAAGTTATACCATTGGAGCAAACGATATTTAAGTTGATGAAGAGAAAATCCGAGCTATAAAGGAGTGGTCAGCCCCTAAAACAATAATCAAAGTAAGAAGTTTCCATGGGCTGGCTACATTATATAAGCGATTTATAAAGAACTTTGGTAGCATTGCAACTCTTATTATAGAGTCTCTAAAAAAGGGAAGTTTCAATAGGGAGAAGAAGATGAGAACATTTTTGCTTTGTTGAAAGAAAAAATGTTCACTGCTCCTGTTTTAGCACTACCAAAGGCCCAGGCCCTATTTGAAGTTGAAAGTGATGCTACTGGTGTGGGGATAGGTGCTTTGTTTTCCCAACAGAAGAAGCCAGTAGCGCTCTTTAGCGAAAAGCTTAGTGATGCTAGGTGTAGGTGGTCCACATATGATTAAAAGTTTTATTATATGGTTTGTGCAGTGAAGATATGGGAGCACTTCCTAATCAACAAGGAATTTGTGTTGTATACAGATCATGATGCCCAAAAACATTTAAAGAGTCCGAAGAAAATTGATAAGGGTATGTGCGCAAGGTGAATCCAATTTTTAGAGAAGTTCACCTTCACATTAAAGCATAAAGCTAGCCTGCAGAACAAAGTGGTTGATGCATTAGTAGGTGTGCTAACTTGCTTGTCACAATGAGTTAAGAGGTTGTGGGGTTTGAAATTGTCAAGAGTCCGTATGCCACTGATGAAGACTTCTAGGGAGTGTGGGAAAACTATGTAAATAAACATACTGATGGTGCCTTTCACATCCATGATGGCTTTCTTATGAAAGGAAATCAGCTGTGCATTCCAAAACTTTCTTGAGGGAGAAGCTAGTTCGTGATCTACATACAGGAGGTCTTACGTTCATCTAGGGTGTGACAAGACCTATGCTACAATTAAAGAGAGATATTATCGACCCCATATGTGAAGGGATGTACGCATTTTGTGTAGAGGTCCTATATATGCTAGATAGTGAAGAGTAAATCTCATAATACTAGTTTGTATACTCCTATACCTATTCTAGAGAATATTTAGGAGCATTTATCTATGGATTTTGTGCTCGAATTACCACGAACCTTGAGGGGTATGGATTATATTTTTGTTGTGGTAGACAGATTATCCAACATGACACATTTTATTCCTTATAAGAAGGCTACATATGTAACCAATATGGCCAAACTATTTTTCAAAGAAGTTGTACATCTATATGGGGTTCCTAAATCTATTACTTTTGATAGAGATAGTAAATTCCTCAGTTACTTCTGGAGGGCTTTGTGGAAGATGTTTGATTCGTCTCTGAATTTTAGTAGCACATCTCATCCTCAAACAAATAGCTAGATAAAGATAGTGAATAGAACCTTGGGCAATATTATCTGAAGTATTTGTGGAGATGGACCTAAGCAGTGGGATTGTGCATTACTGTAGGCTAAGTATGCCTACAACAGTGTTGTTCTTAATGCCCTGAGTAGGTGTCACCTTTTGTTGTTGTCTACATAAGGGCACCACAACATGCTGTTAATTTGATTAAATTGTCCAATTTGTTACAAATATAACTAACTACTGGTAGGATGCTCAGACAAAGGTAATACATAAACTGGAACAAGTTAATGCCAAATATAAGAAAGTTGCAGACCAACACTGGAGAGAGTGGGGTCTTTAATGTGAGTGATGAAGTTATGGTGTTTTTTATAAAGGAGCGATTTCTAATAGGGACTTACAAGTTGCAGCCTAAGAAATATGGACCATATCATATTTTGAAGAAGATTAATGACAATGTTTATGTGATGGGATTATCAGATGCCTTCAACATTTCCAAAACATTTAATATGGCGAACATTTCTCCTTACTACTCTGCAGATGAACTGTTCTATCCAAATGATCCAGTGTACTCAAGGTAGAGTTTTTCTCAAATGGAGGGGATTGACGTGGTAACGACATGGTGACTAGAGTGTAAACCAATTGATGTTATTTTTCTCTAAAACGCAAGTTATAGACTATTTTCCTAATTTTGTATTATTTTAGAATATTTTTGTAATTTTATGTTTCCTATTTCTATTAGGTTTACTGTCTTATTTAAATCCTTGTTTAGGGACATCTTAGGGGATTAAAATATTCTAAATTTAGATATGACTAGAAGTTCATCTATTTTATGTGAAATTTATCGCTTTCCTGTTGTATCAGATAAGGTTTTTGAAAATAGAGGCAATGTTACCAAAAGATGTAGAAGGAGAGACTATAATCATAAATAAAATGATAACACTTTTCTTTAATGAAAGTATAATAGCTAAATGCCTTTGTTTTCACCTTAATAGATTATAACGAATACTTAAAACACATAAGGTATCCTTAAAAAGGGATCAACCTTATTAGATATTTATTATAACAATCAAATCTTTAACTAATCAATTGAATATTTTTGCTTCTCTCTCTTTTGTTTAACTCTCTTCTAATTTCTCTCTGCTCCTTTTGAAAATCTTTCCTTCTCTCATTTGCATTTGTTGACAACGTTTCTAATTTATATTTTCAAGTAACAAACATCATTTTTTATTTCATAGATCTACATATAGGAATGTATGTATATATATTATTGATATATATAACTAAGGTTACAAAAGTTAAAATTAAAAATTAAAAGTTTTCAAGATTTAAAATACTTGCTACACAACAAAACATTCCAACCACTTTAGTAATAATGAATGGTTAATTACATAAAAATGATAAATTAATAAAGGAAAAAATTTTAAAGCCGTTATTTTAACAAACTATCATAAGTAATTTAAATTAAACTATTGTTTTAGATTAAACATCTAATGTCAAAAGCATAATGATGAAGTTTGTCCACTCCTAGATAGATTTTATTTATGATAATGACTAACAAGATAGTTTAATATTTTTTAGAATTTCAAAAATATATTCCAAAACTAAATCAATTTTTACAGGTTTAATAATACATTAAAGACCATAATTACTACTTGAATTTAAAAACACAAGGAAAGACATAAGTATAATGCTATTATAATTGTCTCGTGTTAATTATCAACAGCTAAGGCAAATCCAGCTTAATCCTTTCTTGTTTGTTCAAATTTTTCATGCAGAAGTTATTTTAGGACTACAAGTTGCATGGAGATGATTATCAGTTGGTCCCTAATTTTTTCCCTAACGTTTTCCTTTACTTGGAAAAACTTAGAGTTTCTTTCCTTCCAAATAGAGTACATAGTACTTCCATAAGCAATGATATGGATGCTTTTATCACTATCTGATAATCTCCTTCCTTTTTCCAGTTTCACAATTATGTTAGTCAAAGAGAGGCTAGTTTTAGTGAGCTCACACAACGTTGGCATTTTGTTCCATATGTATGTACAGAATTAATAATAGAAGATAAATTGATGCAATAATTCATAACTTATTTTATAGAGATAATATACCTATGATGAGTTGAGAAAGCTTAGCTTATTTATGGTTTCCAATTTTTGCTTATAGACAAGTCAAATGAGGAAGGAGACTTTAAGAAGATTCTTTTTAAACTAGATAATTCCATGCTAGGTCACTTTCTACAAATGTGGTAGGAATGATTCTCTACAAGAGGCATTGATAAACCTCCGAGAAGAATGTTTTGACTAGACATAGAATTTTTTTCACACTTTGCTTAAGCCTGTAATATAGAATGAGGTTCATAAATAATAACGAGTTAGCAACCAATTCGTTCTTATTTATTAGCTCCTTAACCTTAGAGGATTAGGGCATAGATGTTATAGAGTTAGATATAAGCTACTCTTATAAAGTGGTTTTGTTGCTAGCTTCTTATATGCTCTTGCCTTTTAAAAAAATAGGTATGTATCTACTGGACCCAAAGAGCTACTTTCTTAGTTAACATTTTTATATTCTACTTGACATAAGAGTTTTGTTAGATAAAGAGACTAGAATGATGCCTAAGCCCCTTATTTCTTTAGCAAACAAACATTAGACTATTTGACCTTGACAAAATGGTTCTTATTTAACGCACCGAACCAAAGAAAACTCTTCAGCATCTTCTTTGTAGTTTTTATTAATGTTTATAAGAGAAAAATATACAAGGAGCAATAGGTATGAAGGAAGTCAATCAATTGTACCCTTCCAACAAATGATAGGATCTATTGCACCAATAATTAATTCTCCTTTGTAATTTCTCCAGTAAAGGTGACTAATCCTTAAAGCAATCCTTTAGTTATGATTGGTAGTTGTAGATATATGAATGGGGGATCCTTAAGCTGTAGGTTAGAGATTAAGGATAATTAGGGAGCTATATCTTTTGAACTTATCATATAAATCTTACTATTGTTAATGGGGATAAACTTAAGGGTAGTTTGAATATAAACAAGTCACTTGAGAATGCAAAGCTGAAAGATTTTATACATAGAATAAAAAGGTAAGTTGATATGGGGTCACCTTATCTCAGTCCTTTGTCCCCTCTAAAAATGTTGGTAACTTTCTCTATTTACTAGAGTTTCATAGTAAAAGCTTGAAATAAATTGATTGATCAAATTAATGAAGATTTTTGGAAGTACAAATACCTCTAGTAAGTGCAAGATGTAGTTCCAATGGATTGAGCAAAAAGTTTTGTGAAATAAACTTTAATTACATAATTCTTGTTGGAGTTTTTATTATCATACCCTTTAAGTAGTAATTGAACCTGTGGTATGTTGTCTCTAGTCAATCTTTCAGAGATAAAAGCTCTTTAGGATACATTGATGAGAGGTACCAGAGTCGACTTTAACCTGGAAGCAATAAGATTGGAATAGATATAAAGTCTTTGAGTGAGCTTGAATTATATATTTTAGGAAAAAGGTAACATAAAATTTTGTTGACTTGAAAATTTTATTGATTTCTCTCACCATCATGCCATTCTCACAAAATTATAGAACTGCATCAATTACAACATCTTTAATGCATGTTAGGTTTTTTTAAAACAAATATAATTCATTTGGTCTAGGAGACTTATATTAAGTTCAAAAATAACCCCTCTAACATCCATAAGATTAAATAGTTAAATGAGATAGTATGCCTCCTCCTTAAAAATATGTTCAGCTATAAATGATTTAAACGAGCTAACTAAGGAGTTCCTAGTTTCTTAAGTACCTAGGGTGTTAAAGAAGTACACATAAGCTTCTTGCTTCAACTCCTCTTGTGATTGAGTTAAACCTCCATCTTATTTAATAAGAGAAGTTATTATGTTGGTGTTCCTTCTTGCAATGATAGATTTATGGAAGAAGGAATTATTTTTATCTCCTTCCTTTAATCGTAGGATCTTAAACTTCTTCTCAAGTAATGAGTTACGAACCTTTAGGGATTGAAAATATTTTAACAATGCTATTTTCTCTTCCATTTGTCTTAAGAGGATCACCATGGTTTAGATAATGATCTTCTTGAGTAAGCTGTAGTTTGAGATTTGTTGAGGAAAAAGAGAGTTGATTGCTACAATTACTAGTTTTGTTTAGCAGTGTGAGTTCTTGTTTCCCCATTTGTAGCTTCCTTATATAAATAAAAGTTTTGTTTCCTTGAAAGGTAGAGGCAAGACCTATAATAATAGCTTCCCCAAACCCCACAACATCTATCAAATAGTTATTAAAACAGAAAGGGACCATTCTTGGCTGCTTTAGAGTGAAGTTATAGATAAGAATTGGGCAATGGCTCAAAAATAAAGGATTGCTAAACAAAGCTTTGCTCTTTGGTAATTTAAATAACCAAATGTCATTTACAAGAGCTATATCAATTTTTTCCTTACATGTCAATTGCCTCTTAGTTTATTGCTTCATATATAGAAATATTGCTCAAAATTTAAATATATGGTTTCAATTTATTTCACACAATCCCTAAAGTCTTCACTAAAGTTAACACATATTCCCTTTTGCCACAAAGTTATACAATGTGCAATTAAAATCGTTTAGGATTAGCCAACGAAAGTTAATAGAGAAATGGAAGTTCTTTAGTTTATCCTAAATCACTTTGCTTTAAAATGCTTGATTAGAGCCACATACATGATTAAGAAATTATATTTTTTTTATAAACCAAGGCTGTTAAGAGATATATCACATGATTAGAGAATGTTAATGGAGAAACTTTAATTCTATTAGAAAACGCAATGAATATATGTACAATATAGTGGAGTTGGTGATCGGTTATGATGCTCCACTGATTCTTTAAGAATTGTAACTTCTTGCATTTATCTTTTGTTTGTTTTGTTTTTAAAAGACTTATTAACATAGGTTTTATTTCTGTTAAGTGATTCCTTGGCATACATATTTTCTTGGAATAACTAATACCCCTTACAATGTATGTGAAGACAGACATTGGAGATAAGTTAGGACAATGGAAATGGATAAAAAAGTGTTAAGCTTGGAATTGTTAGGTGCATTGGATGAACTGGCCAAAAAATTACAAATGAGAATGGATGTTGGGAAAGAGCCAGGCAGAGCGAGAGAGATAGTGCTCATTTTTTTTTGAGAAGGAAGGGAGTCTTACTTCTAGGGGAGCAAATTTTGACTGTTTCAAAAAGGGATAGGCTCAACCTGTTACGAAATTAGTAGAAATAATTAAAAAGAGCCTTCACCTTTTTTCTAAAAAATGTTTGATAATAAGACGAAAAAAGTTATCAGTAAACTGAAACAACAAAATAGAGAAGGGAGAAGAGATACCAAGCTCAACACTAAGAGTGTTGATAGGCGATATAGTTTAGGAAGTGTTACTGTTAATTCAGACGATGACGAGTGAGGGAGATAAGAGCGAAGAAGAGGACATCGAGGCGACTGAGGCGTAACGGTTGTAGCGGATGTAGGGAACATATCATGTACTCAGGGATAGGGGATTATCACCTGTCGGGGATAGGGGACAATATATTCGACTATTTTCTTCGTACAAAGACATGTTTACGACTGTAATGAAATTATTCCCTCCTTTTTGTTGATTCTCTTTCTGTGATTCCCTTCTGACTCTCCTCCCTTTCTGTGCGTCTGACCTTCTCAATCATTTTCCCCAATATTCCCATTTAATTCATAACAATTTGGTATCAGAGCAATCGAACCTAGCAATTTATTCATGGCTGAAGGAACACGAGGAGCAGACTTCCGTAGGTTGGAGGAGACCCTGAAGGTGCTTATGGAAGCACAAGGTAGGTAGGAAAAACTGCTCCGGGAGCTGTAAGAACGAAGTGATAAGGTGTTATCAGAAATGGAGAAACTGGAACGTGACATGGGAGAATTACGATCTACTAACTTACTAGAAGGGTCAAAACAAGGGGAGGGCAGTAGTGTTTCAGGCCTTTTGGGGGGGATGGACCCAACCCAATCGAGGCAGGAGGGAGCTAGAGGAGCCTCCAGAGTGGGTAGGATTGAGTTTCTGACGTTTGATGGGTATACCGCTGTGAACAGTTTTTCCACATTGATCAAACACTGGATAACATGAGGGTAAACGTTGCGATTTTGCATTTGGATGAGAAATTGCAAGAATGGCATCGACTGTTCAGTCGGAACCGATCTAATATAGAGGTGGTAGAGTGGAGAGAGTTTACTAAGGCCCTGAAGCAGTGCTTTGATGCCGAAATGTTTAACGATCCAGTCGAAGACTTTAAGGAGCTGAAGAACATGGGCACGGTCTTGGAATACTGCGCTCAGTTCGATCATTATTAGAACAGGCTGGCACTGACGGAGGAGTATTTGATGGCTTTCTTTGTGAAGGGTCTGAAGCCTGAGATCGGGATAGCTGTGAAACTTCATAAGCCTTAGTCACTCTACCAGGCCTATAGCCTAGCACAGAAACAAAAGGCCAGTCTCACGGCGACAAGTCATCCCATAATGAATCATCCTCTAGCCTATATAACATTGCAGGGGAGCAAGGCGACGCCCTCTATGCCTGCTCGTAGTGGTACTACCTTAGACGGACTCTTACCAACACCAGCGTCGACATTTCGCTCACCTGTGGGAAGAGCCCCGTCTAGGGCAATGAGTAGCAGAGACTTCGATGACAAGCGGGCCAAAGGATTATGTTTCTGGTGCGACAAAAAATACACTATCAGCCACAAGTGTAGCAAGCGACAGCTGAAATATTTTTGTGTCTTAGAGGAGCTAGGTGACAAGGAGGTCGAAGGTGGGGGAGATGAGAGTCCAGAAAATGTAGAAGTAATTGAGGAAGTTCCTACGATCTCGTTGCAAGCAATGATAGGTTTTTCAGGGGAGTCGGAGTTCAGAAAAATGTGGCTCGTTGGAGTTTATAAATGCCGCCAGATTCACATATTACTTGACAACGGAAGCACTCACAATTTTGTGGATGTAGCGGTGATCAAGAAAGGGACATGTGAGCTCCAAGACATACCTCCGGTAACCATTACGGTGGGTGCCGGTTTACATTTGCAATGTACATAGTGGTGCCACAATTTCGAATGGACAATGCAAGGGGTGCCATTTTGCATGGAGGCGTTGGTGCTCACGTTGGGAGGTTGTGATGTTGTGCTGGGGGTTCAATGGTTGGTGGGATTGGAAGAAGTTTTGTGTAACTTTCGCACTCGCACTATGACGTTTACGTGGGAAGGACGGATGGTCACGCTTCAAAGGGGACCGGACAGCAGACCTCGAGTCATATCAAGCAAGGGTTTCCAGAAGGTGATGCAAGGGGCGGTGGAGGGTTAGTTGCCGATGATCCATCTGTCGACTCCACTCGAATATCAATTTCAACAGATGAGATTGACGGAGGAGCAGGGGAGTGCGTTTGATGAACTTCATGTACTACTGGCCAACTTAGCGGAAGTGTTTTAGGAGTTGACAACATTGCCCCCGGAGCGTCCCTTTAATCACCATATTGTACTTAAGGAGGGGGTCGATACGATTAATGTCCGACCCTATTGTTATTCAGGAGCACAGAAGAAACGTCATCGAGCAGGAGGTGAAGAAATTAATTCAACAGGGGTTCATCTGACATAGTTACGGCCAGTACGCCTCACCAGTGGTCTTGGTGAAGAAGAAGGACAACTCGTGGAGAATGTGCGTTGATTATAGAGAGTTGAACAGCTTCACCGTTAAAGACAAATTCTCGATTCCATTAATCGAATAATTATTGGATGAATTAAACAGAGCTAGCTAGTTTTCGAAGCTGGATCTATGCTCGGGTTACCATCAGATCCGAATGCAACCCGACGACATATCCAAGACGGCATTTAGGACATACGAAGGGCATTATGAGTTCTTGGTAATGTCCTTCGGTCTGACAAACGCCCCATTGACGTTTCAACGATTGATGAACGAATTATTCAGGTCGTACCTTTGTCAATTCATTCTCGTCTTCTTTGACGATATACTGGTTTACAATCCCTCACTGACAGCTCACATAGAGCATTTGTCGTCAGCCTTCCAAATATTATTGGATAATCAGTTTTTTTAATGGGAATAAATGCGTGTTCGGGGCTCATCCGGTGGATTATTTGGGCTATACTATCTCGGAAGCAGGGGTGGTGACTGATTTGCGGAAGGTTTGTACGATTGTAGAGTGGTCGGTACCGTAAAGCACAAAGGAGTTGCGGGGTTTCCTGGATATAATGGGATACTATCGACGGTTTATTAAAAATTATGGGACGATGGTGAAGCCATTGACGGAGTTATTGAAGAAGGAGCATGCGGTAAATTGGAGCTAGACCCGAGAGGTACAGAGTGCGTTTGAAACTTATAAGGAAGCTATTACGACAGAGCCGGTGTTGGCTTTGTTGGACTTTTCAAAGCCATTTATAGTTGAAGCCGACGCTTGTGGCCAAGGGATCGGTGTTGTCCTCCAACAAGAGGGCCATCCTATAGCTTACCTGAGTAAGGCATTGGTGCAAGGACATATGGGCTTATCTATGTATGAGAAGGAGTTCCTTGCGGTGGTGAAAGCCATCAAACAATGGCATCACTATTTAACCCCTCGGCCATTCATTGTTCGGACAGACCACCGTAGTCTCAAGTATTTATTGGAACAACGATTATCCACTCCTTTCCAACAATCTTGGTTGTTGAAGCTGTTGGGATACGATTTCGAAGTTCAATACAGGAGTGACAAGGAGAACGTGGCAGTCGACTCTCTCTCTTGCATAACTAGTGCTGAAATGTTTTCAATGTCCATATCGCAAGTACACAGCGAGTTATTGGAAGAGATTAAGAAAAGTTGGCAAGAAGATGGGGATATGCGTGAATTAATTCAACAACTGGAAGGGGGTAAAGGCCTGTCTAGTGCTTATGAATGGAAGGAGGGGTTGTTAAGGTGGTAGGGAAGGATGGTGGTCGGGCCGTAATCCTCACCTCTGATAATAGATTATCAGTATTAGCCACGACAACGCCATGGGTGAACTCGCGGGAGCAGTGGCAATTACAAAAAAATTGCAGACTCTATTCTTTTGGAAGGGCATGAAGGGATGTGTGCAATTATGTTCAAGAGTGCATGGTCTGTCAACGAAACAAATTTGACAATGTCGCCTACCCGGGGCTCCTACAACCTATTCGAGTACCCGCCAGAAGCTGGAAGAAAATCAGTATGGATTTTGTGGAGGGGCTGCTGCAATCAAAAGGGAAATCAGTGATATTGGTGGTTGTTGATCGATTTACCAAGTATGCACACTTCAATTTGCTTAAGCATCCTTATTCTGCTCACGATGTGGCCGAACCATTTCTTAATCAAGTTTTTAAGTTACATGGGATGCCAGAAGCTATCATCAGTGATCGAGATCCTGTGTTTTTAAGTAAATTTTGACAGGAATTATTAAAATTACAGGGGGTCAAGTTGAAGTTGTCTACGGCGTACCATCCTCAATCGGACGGTCAGACAGAGGCGGTGAATAAGATCTTGGAAACCTATCTGTGTTGCTTCTGTAATGAGACACCACATAAATGGGGGGTAGTGGCTTGCGTTGGCAAAATGGTGGTACAACACAACTCATAAGACTGCAATCAATTTGACTCCATTTGAAATTTTATATGGATATCCCCGGTCAATGTACACTCCATATGTCGCCGGAGATTCAAAGGTTATGGAGGCCGACAGAGTTTTACAGAATCGGGAAGCGATGCTGAATCTTACTCGATTCTACTTACAAAGGGCCCAGAACCAGATGAAGCAATACGCGGATGCTAGGAGATCAGAGAGAGAGCTCCAAGTGGGGGATTACGTTTTATTGAAGCTGCAACCATATAAACAGTCTTCCCTGCGATGACATAGCAATCAGAAGCTATCACTGTTGTATTATGGTCCCTATTGTGCGGTTCAAAGGGTGGGGAAGGTGGCATATAGATTGGACTTACCGACCCATACATCGATACATCCAATGTTTCATGTGTCGCAGCTCAAGAAGGTTCACACGAACTTGCCTCGAATGACTACGACTTTACTAGAATTCCTGACAGATGTCAAATTAATTCCAGTGGCCATCTTGGATCGCCAGATTACCAAGCGAAATAATCGGGCCATTACACAATGGCTTATTCAATGGTCCGATGGGGAGAAGGAGAATGCAACGTGAGAATATGTCTTTGACCTTTAGCGGTGATTCCCGGAGATTAACTTAATTGACAAGGATGTTAAGGGGAAGGGAATTGTTACTATTAATTCAGACGATGACGAGTGAGGGAGACAAGAGCGAAGAAGAGGACATCGAGGCGACTGAGGCGTAACGGTTGTAGCGGATGTAGGGAACATATCATGTACTCGGGGATAGGGGATTATCACTTGTCGGGGATAGGGGATAATATATTCAACGGTTTCCTTCGTACAAAGACATGTTTGTACTACTATAATGAAATTATTCCCTCCTTTCTGTTGATTCTCTTTTTGTGATTCCCTTCTGTTTCTCCTCCCTTTTTGTGTGTCTGACCTTCTCAATCATTTTCCCCAATATTCCCATTTAATTCATAAATGTGGAATCATGGATCAGTTTGATTTGAGTTTGGTGTTCTTAGTCTGGTGAATTTAAGGGATCTGATGGGTAATCTCGGTTAAGTTTTGGCTACTTTTTTTGTTGGAATTGGAGTTGGGAGTTGATATTTGTTTATGGGATGTTTGAATTCCGTGTTTCCGGATTGCAACTTTGCGTCTTTCTTCGCGAACGCTTGTGAATTCTGTTGTTTAACCTGCACTTGTGCCTTATTATTGAGATCTTGTTAATGGAGGGCACTATTTTGTTAGGGTAAAGCTGATGCTTTCATTTCTTTAAGTGGGTTCTTGGTTGTATATGTGGGTTATTTCTTTTTCAGTGGTCTTTCGTGGACTGCTTGTGTTGAATTTGCTTAATACATGTAGAGGATGGTTTAGGGTTAAATTATAAGACTTGTTAAGATTGCTTCTTTTAACTGAATCCCCATTATTGATACTTGATTGTTAACTTGTTTATCAAGGGTTTGTTGTTACTTGATTCTGATTCATTGAAAAACAAATTCGATCATATTCTGCGAAGTTGTGGGCATTTGATTACTTTCAAGTTTCAAGAAAGTGATTAAAGTTGACCCTTAACTGTTGTTGTTTGACTTCTAGGTTGTTTGGAAATCTTTCGATTTTGAAATGAATAAAAAAATTATATTTCTATGATCCAGATTCATAACAAAAATAAGTTGAGTCAGTAATAAACTATTGCAATCTGTTTTCGCCAACTACGAGCGTAACCGTTACTTTCTGTTAAACACTTTGGGCTTATTTATTTTTAACTTTATTTTTTTCAAATTTATTAAGGCCCTGTTTGGTTTCGTTTTTTTTGTTTTTCATTTTCGTTTTAAAAAAAATAGGAAACAACGGGTTAAAATTTGTTTGGTTGAGGATGTTGCGATTTTCGTTTTCAAAAATAAGAAAACGGCAACAACCTTGCAAAAACGAGAAAATAACGTTTCCGTAAGTTTTTAAAACAAGTTTTCTGTTTTCGTATCGTATATTTTTAAAACAGGTTTTCTGTTTTCCTGCGCCGCTGACTCTGCATCTTCAACCTCTTCCTCTGTTAAAAAGTCTTATAGAAATCAACTTCATCATCTTCTGCTTCTTTTGCTATCTTTTGCAGCTCATCAGGTTTGTTTTCTTATGTGGTTATTTGTATTTTCCGTTATCGACTATTATTTGTGTTGTTTTCGTATGTAGTTATCTGGACTGGTGATGATCTGCTACTGCCACTTCCAAATCTCCTCTTACACCTCTCTCTCTGACCTAAAACCTTTCGAAAATTCCCTCCTTGACACTGCACTAAAACTCTCGCACTTTCCTCCCTTCCCAGAGCTTCTTGAAGCTCCCTCTCATCAGTAACTGCGTTTCTCTCTAGATTTAGAAGCCAACTTTTGCTTATGGGAGACGTTATGGCTATAAGAGATATTGAGGTCAGGGCAGCCATTGCCGAAGTCGGTCTCTGATCTTGATTCTATTCAACTCCCTCTTGGTGAAGATTTCGATATTATTACTGACGTCGAAAATGTTTATCAAGAGGAGCAGTTGGATGTCGACACTGGTTTTGGAAATAATGTTGTTGTCAATCATATACCAATTGTTTTAAGAGAAAAGAATTATTAAATGCTTGAGTGCATTTACGTGCCTTGCATGAATCTTCAGATATATGGCATTTTTTAATTGAATGAAAAGTACTAAACTTGTTTGTCTACATTCATCTTTAAAATAAACAAATACTCATGCATTAAATGTAAC
>JANTNU010118610.1:5902-16383 GCA_024752395.1 Erythroxylum havanense
AATTACCAATGTATCGAATACCATAGCCATTCATATGTCTATCATGTTTCTTTTGAGATAACGGCTTAGTGAGAGGATTTGCTAGATTCTCTTCAATGAAACCAACAATCTCCCACTTACACTAAAGTCAATTACCAATGTATCGAATACCATAGCCATTCATATGTCTATCATGTTTCTTTTGAGATAACGGCTTAGTGAGAGGAGTTGCTAGATTCTCTTCAGTGAGAACTCACTCTATCTGGATGTCCATCCGTTCCACTATCTCTCGGATCAGATGAAACTTCCTAAGTATATGCTTGGATTGCTAATGAGATCTCGATTCCTTTGCTTGTGCAATAGCACCATTGTTGTCGTAGTACACTACTATCAGATCAACAATGCTAGGAACCACTCCAAGTTCAGTAAGGAACTTCTTAATCCAAAATACTTCCTTCACTGCCTCAGAAACTGTAATATACTCAGCTTTAGTTGTCGAATCTACGATGGTTGGTTGTTTGGAACTCTTTCAACTAACCACTCCTCCATAAAGAACAAAAATATACCCTGACTGTGATCTACTATTATCTTGATCAAACTGGAAACTAGCATCTGAATAACCCTGAACTCTCAACTCAGTTTCTCTATAGACCAGAAAAATGTCTTTAGTCCTTCTCAAGTACTTCAAGATATTTTCCACAGCCATCCAATGACCCTCATTGGGATTAGCTTGATATCTTCTTATTATGTTCAAAGCATAAGCAACATCTGGTTTTGTACATAGCATCGCATATATGATCGATCCAATAGCTTAAGCATATGGAACACCATTCATTCTATCTCTATCTTCTTGTTACTTAAGACACATGCTCTTGGAAAGAGATATAACAGGCGATGTAGGTAAAAATCCCTCTTGGAATTTTCCATTGCTAAACTATTTTAACACTTTGTCTATGTACAAGGATTGAGACAAGCCAAACAACCTTTCTGATTTGTCTCGATAGATCTTTATACCTAGTATATAAGCTGCTTCTCCCATATCCTTCATGGAAAAATTCTTAGATAACCATATCTTAACAAACTGGAGCATTGAAAAGTCATTTCCAATGAGCAATATGTCATCCAAATAAAGAACTAAGAAAACAACTACACTCCCACTTACTTTCTTGTAAACACAAGGTTTATCCACATTTTTAATAAAACCAAACTCTTTGATTGTTTCATCAAAACAGATGTTCCAACTCTACGACACTTGCTTCAGTCCATATATGGACCTTTGCAACTTGCATATTTGATCAGGAACTTCTTTAGATTCAAAACCCTCAGGTTGTGTCATATACACATCCTCCTGCAAATTCCCATTAAGAAATGTTGTTTTGACATTCATCTGCCAAATTTCATAATCATGATATGTTGCTATAGTCAATAAAATCCTTATGGATTTAAGCATTGCTACTGGTGAAAAAGTTTCATAAAAATCAACTCCTTATTTTTATCTGTAACCTTTTGCCACTAACCTTGATTTGTATGTATGTATGTACATTTCCATCCATGTTAGTTTTTCTCTTAAAAATCCATTTGCACCTAATAAGTACTATACCTTCATGTGCATCCACTAAATACCATGCTTGGTTAGTGTACATGGATTCCATTTCAGATTTTATGGCTTCTTGCCATTTTAAAGAATCAATGTTTGACATTGTTTCCTTAAAATTAGTAGGTTCATCATTCATAATTGAAGCATCATCACTTCCTTTTTCAACATGTAGATTTAATCTAACAAGTGAATAACGTACCCTTCCAAACCGTCGCAGACTATGTGTTTCTTGAACCATTGATTGGAAATTTAATGTATCAACTTATGGTTCTTGTTCCATTTCGATGTGTGTTTATGGTTTTAGAACTTCTCTAAGTTCCACATCACTCCCACTACTTTCTTTGAAAATAAATTCTCTTTCTAAGAATATAGTATGTCTTAAGACAAACACCTTTTGCTCAAAAGGATGATAAAATTGATATCTAAACCTTTTTTTTGGATACCCCACAAACATGCATTTATCTGATTTAATTTTAAGCTTATCAGACATTGCATGCTTCACGTAAACATCACATCACCAAATTTTTAAGTGTGACAACCTTGGTCTTTTACCAGTCCATATCTCATATGGAGTCTTGTCAACAGTTTTGGATGGAACTTTGTTTAATAGGTAGGTAGCAATGTTAAGAGCATATCCGTAAAATGAAACTGGAAGAACTGCATAATTCATCATGGACCGTACCATATCTAATAAAGTATAGTTTCTCCTTTTAGAAACCCCATTATGTTGTGGAGTTCCAGGCGGAGTACACTGTGAGGGAATTCCATTCTCTTTTAAGTAACTAAAAAACTCATGGTCCAAGTACTTGCCACCTCGATCAGATCCCTTAATACTCTTAGTAATTTGTTTCTCTACTTCAAGTCTGAATTCTTTGAAGTTTTCAAATGCTTCAGATTTGTATTTCATTAAATACACATAACCAAATCTTGAATGGTCATCTGTGAATGTTATGAAATATGAAAATCCTCTTCTAGCTTGAGTAGACATAAGGCCACATACATCTGAATGTATATACTCTAAAAATTCATTAGTATGTTATCCTTTCCATTAAAGGGAAGTTTTGTCATTTTACCCTCTAAATAAGATTCACAAGTTTCATATGATTCATAATCGAAAGGATCTAAATATCCTTATCTACGTAACTTTGAGATTCTTGTTTCATTAATATGACCTAACCTACAATGCCATAAATAAGAATGATTTTGGTAACTTAATCTTCTTTTCTTGCTATTTATTTGAAGAGTTGGTCTTTTAAGATCTAATTCATACAAATCATTTGTAAGCATACTAGTTCCATAATAAATGTCATCTTTATAAAAAGAACAACTATTATTCTTAATATTGAAAACAAATCCAATCATGTCCAAACATGAAATAGAAATAATGTTTCATGTGATGACAGGAACATAATAATAGTTATTTAGTTCAAGTACAAGACCAAAAGGCAAAGTTAAATTATAAGTTCCAATAGCTAATGTAGCAACTTTGGTCCATTACTGACTCGTAAGTCCACTTGACCTTTTCTTAATGCTCTATTGTTTGTCAATACCTACACATTGATACAAATGTGAGAACCACATCCAGTATCTAATACCTAAGATTGTCATACAGAAGTAGAAAGATTGATTTCAATCATAAATAAACCTAAAGTTGTAGTTTCGATTAACTTCTTTTCCTTCAAGTTAGCAAGATAATTTTTGTAATTCCTCTTCCAATGTTCAGCTATGCCACAATGAAAATAGATGCCCTTGTCATTCTTCTTCTTGATACCGCCTATTGGCTTTGTTACTTTAGCAGAAGCCTTTTAATTCTTGTTCTTATTCTTCTTCTTAAGGGTCTTAACCTTATTATTGGAAGAAGAAGAGCCAACAACAAGAACAGAATCGAATTCCTTCTTAAGACATCCTTTAGTGGTCTTGAGCATGTTGAGTAATTCAACCAATGACATTTCCTTTTTGTTCATGTGGAAGTTCATAGTAAATTGTGAAAAACTTGGGGTAAGAGACTGGAGCACTAAATCAATGCTCAACTCGAGGTTCAGGTTATACCCCAATTGGCCTAATTTTTCAATATAGCCAATGATAGGTAGAACATGAATTTCCATTGATGTTCTAGGAGCCATCTGACATTGAAACAGGGCTCTCGCAATCTTAAACCTCTCCATATGACTTTGAGCACCAAACAACTCTTAAAGGTGCAGGAACATTTCCCTTGCATTCATATTTTCATGTTGCCTCTGAAGCTCGGGAGACATGTTGGCCAACATCACACATGTCACTTGCTCATTGTCATCTATATGACTTTGATAATATTTCCAATATTCATTGGTAACATCTTGAGCAGGCTCAGGTGGAAGCTCAGTGTCAAGAACGTACAATTTTTTCTCTTACCTTAAAACAATTTTAAAGTTATGCAACTAGTCAGAAAAATTTGATCCAATCAATTTGTTTGCATCCATGGCGCTCCTCAGGGACAAGTTCATACTCATTTTCAAAAGCTAATTTGTTAAAAAAAATATAAATTAGTTTATGCTATAAAATCAAATAAATAAAGATTTTTAAAATTTGGTTACTCCCACTATTTTAAACAAATTAATAGTCCTCACTATTAATGCAAGAAATTATCAAATAATTTCCTAATGGGCGAAGATCCCATTTTAATTTAATTGATCTTGAGTTTGCTTAACAAACCAGTTAAACTAAATTAGGTAGATAACATTTTATCAATCACATCCTATTTGATTCCTAGATCGGTTAGGAGACAACTCTTTGTCATAAACATATCTAATAATATTATCCTAACATTGCTTCTAAATTAATATGATAATGGGTTTACTTATCCAAATCATATAAATTTAGTTAAGTAAAACCCATCTAGTTCTTATGAAAGACTTATAGGGTGGCCTAGGAACTAAGGACCAAACTTTGTTCCTTATAAATTGATTTAACTCCTCTTGCATGGATAAAATCTAAGCTTCATCTTGAAGAGCTTCAACAATTTTCTTAAGTTCTAATTTAGAGATAAAAGCTACATTTACCTCTCTTATAAATTTAGACCTAGTTTTCACTCCTTCTGAAGTTTTACCTATAATCAGATTTTTTGGGTGAGAGGATTTAAACTTCTAGTCTTTCCCAAGACTAAAGTTTTTAGGAATATCTTCTATCTTATCAGGTGGATCAACTAGAGGTGACATGTCTAGTTTATCAACTAAGGGAGCATATAGAGTTTCATCATCATAATTGTCTCTTCTATCCGGATGAGAATCATCATCAAACTTAGCATGCATAGATTTTTCAATAGATTTATAAACAAGATTATAAACTCTATAAGCTTTAGAAGACATCGAATATCCTAGAAAAATTCCTAAATTGATCTTAAAATCAAATTTATCCAATTTTTCTTTTGTATTCAATATAGTACATTTGCAACCAAAAGGATGGAAGTAAGAAATATTTGACTTTCTTCCTATCCATAACTCATATGGAGTTTTATTTAAAAAAAGATCCCAAAAATAATCTATTTTGAATACTACATTCATAGCTTCTATCCATAAATACTTAGGAAGATTCATTTCACGTAGCATAGTCCTTGCCATTTCCTGAATCGTCCTGTTCTTTCTTTTTACAACTCCTACAAACAAAATCTTGTTAAAACTTATTTTTGATAATGCTCTTACCAAATCATGTCTAACCAACTTGGAAATATGTTTAAAACTAACACGACCTACCTTTTTATGTCAATTCAGTTTTTCCTCAGCTGTTGATATAAAACATGAAATATTTTGACTTTTCAAATCATCTAAATTAATCTTATAGAGATTGTTTCGTCTCTTAGAAGAAAAGAATACAGAACCGTCCTTGTTTTTTACTACACAAGAATTTTGATTAAAGGAAACTTCAAAACCAAAATCACATAATTGACTTACACTAATTAGATTATACTTTAATCCTTCAACTAGCAGAACATTATCAATAGATGCAAATGAATCTTTGCCAATTTTGCCAATTCCAACTATTTTGCCCTGTTAGTTTTCTTCAAAATTTATTGATCCTCTTTCTTTTTTTTGGAGGTCTAGGAACATAAATCTTCTTCCTGTCATGTGTCACGAGCATCCATTGTTTAAGTACCATTAGTGATGGTTGCTTCTTCCAAGAAGGGAGATCTATAGTATATATTATGTCTTTCTTAGGTACCTATATTTTCTTGGGTCCTTTGGGGTTAGACTTATAATAATTTCTTGAATAATAAGAATATTGCTTCTTTAGCAAAACTCTTATTATGATGAACATTACTATTATTAAACCCTAAACTACTCTTAGCCTTTGGATGTCTATATTTTCCAATCATATCATTCATCCTTTTAAAACTTGCAGTAAATGTTGATAATTCATATTTTGTTTTAGTTGATTAATCTCCTCAGAACTATCTACAGTTACTTTCTTTTTCATATCATCTACTTGTTTTTTAAGGCAGACGTTTTCCTTCTCTAACACTTCCATGTTCTTCAAGCTTTCAATAAATTTCTTTTTGAGAATCCTATATTGATTTAATATAGCATGAGAATATTCTAACAATTCTAAATATGCCTCTTGAAGATCATTAAAGTTAGAATTTACCTCATCGTTGCATTCTTTTTCAGCTACCAAGCATATATTTGTTTGTTCTGATGCTTCTGAATCGAAGTTAGATTCGTATGAATCCAAATCTTCCCACGTTGCCATCATGCTCTTTTTGTTTTCTTTAATTTTATTCTACTTTCTTTTGAGCAATGGACATTCAGACTTGTAATGTCCTGTTTTGTTGCACTCGTAGTAGATGATAGACGTTTTCTCATTCTTGGCTTCATCTTTGCAATTCTTCCTAAAAGAAAAGTCTTTATTTCCTCTCACTTTCTTTTTCCACATCCTTCTAATCTTTCTTGAAATGAAGGATAGTTCATCATCATCTTCCCTTGAATCTTGATCAGATTCATTAGCATCATCATTCTTGATTTCTTCAATCTTTAATGCTTTTGAAGATGTGCTTCTATTTTTCTGGTTCTTTTTATTCTTTTGACCAGCCTTAATGCGATAGACTTATCTCTTGTAGGTTTATCTTCTGCATCAAGTTCGACTTCATGTATCTTTAGTGAACTAAGCAATTCATCTAGCCTCAGCTTGCTTAAGTCCTTGACCTCTTATATTGTTGTAACCTTAGGTCTCCATCTTTTATGTAGACTTCTGAGAATCTTTTTGACATAATCTTGATTATCGTAGATTCTACCAAGAGCTTTAAGTCCATTAATAATTGTTCGAAATCGTCCAAACATCTGATCAATAATCTCCTCATCTTTCATCTTGAACAAATCATACTAATGAACAATAATATTGATCTTAGACTCTTTCACTTGATTTGTACCTTCATGTGTAATGGATAATGTGTCCCAAATTTGCTTTGCAAATATACATCCATGAACCTTGTCATATTCCTTCTGCTTAGGGCACAACTTAGAATGAACTTGACCTTTGAATTCAACTAAAATCGAGCTTTCTGATCAACTGACCATTTGTCATGAGAGATGATATTGCCTTCATCATCTGTTGGTGTATATAGACCAACCTCGATGATATCCCAAAAATCAATATGCGCGAATTCTATAAAAAACCATATCCTGTCTTTCTAATAATGATAATCTTTATCATTAAATGCAGGAGGTCTTGTGATCGAGGCACCTTCAACTATAAAAACATATGATTCAGCTATGGATCTTTGCCCTTACTTTGTGATAGTGTTTCTTGAAAACCTCGCTTTGATACTAATTGAAGTAAATCACTTATTAATATAGAAATCCAATATGATATGTAAACTACATAAGAAGGGGGGTTGAATTGTGTAATTTTTCGAAAATATTAATCTTTTGAGACTTCTTGAATTTCTTTACGAAAATTCAAATGATTACTAAAACACTTTGCTAAATATGATAAACAATGCAATCGCAAGTAATATTATCTATTTGTCTAACAACAAGAAAATTAAAAGATAAGGGTTAGAGAATAAATGTTGCAATTTTATACTAATTCACCCCAAACCTTGGGCTACGTCCAATCTTCAGAGTTAGTCTGAGATTTCACTATACTCTTCCAACTTTACAAGTATTCTTTCTACACTTGCATAGCCTCTTCAGGTGTCTCTCACAAAGTATTCTTTATCAGCTATATTAGACTCTCCAGGCTCTAACCTTCCTTTCTCTCTCTAAGAAAAGTATTTTTTTAGCTTTAGATTACACATGTATTTGTTCACTTCTTTCGCATTTTAAATTCCGAATTTCTTTCTAATGTAAAAGTATTCATTTTCTATATGTATATTTTAGTCTTCGACTAGAACTAATATTTATAGCCTAAGTCTCCAATTGTCTTCTTGAAAATTGCTTTTTGAATCTTTTAGAAACGGTTATTAGTTGAGTCCTATAACTAACTCCAACTAACTAACTGTCTGATGCTCTAAGATATCTTCCTTTTTTAGATTATGTTTTGATCTTTCCATTGATGTAAAGTATGAAATTTTTGGACCTTGGAGTTGAAAGATAGAAACTTTCGAAGTTATGTGATTCTTTAGGAAGACATTAAAAGGGACATAAATTTTGAGTGGGATTTTGACCCCTTTAGAGAAGGAATTGGTTTTTCAATTCTTCATGGAAGTTGTAGAGCTTCCTTTGAGCTTTCTATTGATACCAAATTTGTCAAATTTGGAGCCCTAGATTGAGAGTTATGATTTTTGAAAATTTCAGTTATATATATATATATTTATGAAAAAATAGGAAATTCGGACCTCTCGCGAGGGCGTGAGCGGCTCGCGATCGCAAGCGTTCATGAGGGCGAGCGCCCGTGTGCGACGTCGTTTCGCTCTGCTCCTCCCTTGCATGCGACGCCGTTTTGGTCTTCTTGGTTTGCCTCTCCTAATCCGACCCTCTCTCAATATTTTGTTTATATCCTTTCCGTCCAACATCTGATTGACTTAATTTTTGAAGCGTTGGATTACTAAGACATCTCTCTATTTTTCTATGAAAAATTTGGAGATTTTTGATATTAAATTGAAAGAGATTGATTTAATCAAAGTGAGTTAGAAAATGTTCTGAACATGGTTCAACATTTTAGTAAATTCTTGATATGTGGAGATCTGATTGAATTGATTCTTATTGAAAAATAAAATAGAGACATAGGGATACAAGTCTTATGAAGGAATTGAATTGCAATTTAGCCCCAAAGACTTTCAATTTCTGAATTAAAGTCAGGTTTAATGTTCAGTCTTGGATTAATAAGAACTGAAAGTATTTTGGCCATAACTTTTGTCCTAGTTATCCAAATGAGGTGATTCTTGATTTACATTAAACTAGAGAAATAGGGCTACAAATGTTCTAAAGGACTCGAGTTTCAATTTAGTCTTTAAGAATGTCAATTTTCGGATGGAGGTAAATCATTGGAAATTGTTTTAGCATAAGAATAGACCAAAATGTTTGGAGTATAACTTTTGGAGTAGTGCACCAAATTAAATGATTTTGGTGGCTTTATGAAATTGAGACTATGAGGTACATTTCTCTAGAAGGAATTTTTAGCAAATTCCTTCAATTTAATGGTTAGAAAAATGTCCTAATGTAAGAATAAATTAAAATGAATTTTAGGGTCAAATTTGGAAGATCACTTAAAATGTTAAGTTTTAAGGCTTTTGAGGAAGGGCAATTGAGTCTTTTTGCATTCATTAAAGGGCAAGACATGTGGCTGTCATTTAAGAAGCAAGGGAAGCATGAAATAAAAAGGGAGAAAGAAGAAGGAAAGAAAGAAAGGAGAAGAGTGGCTTCGGTGGAGAAGAAAAGGAGAAAGAAGAAAGAAGCTAGGTTTCGATTTTTATGGGTCTTCAAGCAAGATTTTTAAGTTGATCCAAGAAGGGAAAAGATGGAAAAAGAAGAGAGCTCCATTATGAGCCAAAAAAAATCGAATTTGGAGAAGATTAAGGTAAGAAATTTTTTTTACTTTGTTAAATTGTGAAAAGATTTTGGTTTAGATAGCTTAGATATTGAATGAGTTTATGATTTCTAAAGTTAATTTTGGTGATTGCATGGTGTGAATTATTTAATTTTAGATATTTATGAATTAGGAATTTTTGTCTTGGAAGAAGGAAATTAAGAGAGGAAATGGAGAAATTGAGGCTTTGAACAAGTTCCAAGCATGGAAATGAGGTGGGTACCATGTTTATAATTTGAATTATAAGCTAATTGTTGGTTTTCAAAAAATAAAGAAGTAAAAATGTTTTTAAATTATTGTTTTGAATGATTAAGTTCATTGTTTTTGGAATGATTTAAGAAATTGTCACAATTGATGATTTCATTTTTTTTGAGTGAATGTGAAATTGCCATATGAATTTTGGATGATGAATGTGCAATGTGAATGGAAATTTGTTGAATTATGATTTTGATGAATTGTTACGATTCTCGCATTCCTTGTGTTTAAATGATTGAGATTTTGATAGGTGAATTTGTTTGATTTTGTGACTTTATAAATGACATTATGTTTGAATATGATATGACATGAAAATTAAGTTTTCGAAATGTGCCTTCGGGCAAATCCGATTTTCAAGTATGAAATGTCTGTTATGTGGGTTTAGTTAGGTCCCATAAGATGGTCAATGCACTTGTCTAGGCTTTGCCCGCCAGCCCGCCAGTGGCATTGGAGCTCCGTTAAGGACTCCAATAAGTTCACGGCTACACCATATCGCTAAGCGGGAATGTGTAGTACGTTCTGTTCATGGCTGCACAAGACCACTATGCGAGAATATGCAGTATGTTCTGTTTCTAGACCGACCCAAACCAAATTTGTGATGTGTTATATGCTTATGTGTGTTATAATGTGCTGCATTCATGTTGTGAAATTG
>JANTNU010121273.1:0-16335 GCA_024752395.1 Erythroxylum havanense
GTCTCCCATGCATACGTAAAGACTTAAACCTAGCATCTGCTCCATATATAAGGTATAACTCTGCCATAATAGAGGTATGTGATCATAACCCTAGTCTTCTCTGCTCACAAGCGATCCTATCCATACCAGAAAGACTGACTTGAGCGTCGAAGGGGCTTATCGAGAAATAACCCCTGACGTGCCTTCTTTGTTTTGCAGGAATCTTCAGGCCAGAGCCTTCGGGAGAAGCAACAAACTCCATGGATCCAAACGGCGACATGCAGCCTCGTCAGAATCCAGTGGAACCACGTGGCGCCCACCGTGGGGCCCGACATCAGGGCACCATATCCAGAATCACACAGATCAGTCAGGTGGTAGCAGCCAATCCTGACATAGCTGCCGTCGCGGCACTCGCGTTATAGCGGATAGGCTCACAATTACCAGCCACCCTTCCGCTAACACGTCACGATTCCTGCACGCAGTCTACACGCCCGAACGATCAACAACCACCTCAGAACCCAGATCAGGAAGAACAAAGCGTGGCCCTGGAGGACGATACTGAGACTGATACGCATCCGAATTTCCAGCACCCTCTGGATGCTAATCCTCCTCCGCCGCAGCAAACTTCCCTCACTCGAAAACATATCGAAGAAGCAGTTGATCTATTGATTCGTCAGATCCTACAATCTCAGCAGGAACAACAACAGACATCAACACAGCAGATGGGAACGATGGCCGATCGCCATCCTGCTGTGGCCCTAGAAAAAATCGTGAATGATCGGATCAATACGGCCTTGAATTCCCGCCCGGGTTATCCATCAGTGCATCATAGCTCTCCCTTCATTTCTACAATCTTGGATAGCCTCCCGGTGTCCGGCACCAAAATACCGATGCCCGAAAAATATACTGGAAAGACTGATCCCCTGGACTACCTACAGCACTTCCAGTTGATGATGAATCTACACTGCGTTCCAGACGCCATCCAGTGTAAGGCTTTCTGTACGGCCTTTCAAGAGGGAGCTCGACGATGGTTCAATAGCTTACCTCCGAGCTGTATCACATGCTTTGAGGACTTTAGGTAGTTATTCCTCAACCAGTTTGCCACAAGTAAGCTGCCGCAGAAGACGGCCTTGGAGGTGATGCAATTGACCCAAGGGTGGAATGAAAGCTTGCAGGAATTTATCGCTCGTTTCAACAACGAAGTTGTCGAAGTCCCTGACCTCACCTGCTCATCCATGTTGGCGGCACTGATGATCAATACCAGGGATGAAGAATTTAAGAAGTCACTAGCCCTCGATTAGCCTCAGTCTATTCAAGAGATAAGGAATCGGGCGGATAAATATATACAGTTCGAAGAAGTGTTGAGAAACACAAAACGACGATCAGACAACCACGGGTCGAGCGGTAGAGCGGATGATTTCCACAAGCGATGGAAGGATCAGTCGAGCTGGAGAAAGCCGACCGATCGATAGGAAAATCGACGAGAATTTACCCTGCTCAACAGGCGATACGCGGAAGTATTAGCGGCCGTCAGGGCAAATGGGGAACCCCTCCGAGAACCCAATAAGTTGAAGACTCCCATCAACAGGAGGGACCCCGATTTATATTGCCGTTTTCATAGAGAGGTCGATCATGACAATAGGGCCGGTCGATCAAACAATGGGCGACAGCTTTGGAGGTGAAACGATAGGAATGATGGAAGGAGGCGAAATGAGAATACTGACGATCGACGTGAAACGAGAGGACAGTCTAGGGCAAGAGACGATAGAAACACCAGGCAACAAGATGACCGACCGGTTAGGGTCATTAACATGATCTTCGGTGGTGGTGCAGCGAGTGGATCCACTGTTAAAGGAAAAAAGAGGTATGCCAGGCAGGTCGGTGAAGACTTGTCGGTCAAGAAGAAAAAGCAGAACGATGGGATGATATCGTTCGATGAGTCAGACTTAGACGGTGTTAGTTGTCCTCATGATGATGCACTCATAGTAGATCTAAACATGGACGACAACGAAGTGAAACGAATAATGGTCGATACGGGCAGCTCGGTCGATTTGTTGTATTATGATGCCTTCAAGCAGATGGAGATACCAAAGGATCGACTACTGCCCGTAGAAGGACCTATCAAAGGGATAATTGGGGCATTAGCCTACCCATTCGCCCGAGTATTTCTGAAAGTAAAATTCGGACAAAAGCCATGTTAGATAGAGAAGAACGTTGAGTTCCTGGTTGTGAAGTTTGTGGGGGCGTACAATGCAATAATCGGACGGACTACTCAGAATGCCCTCAGAGCGGTTATTTCCACCTATTACCAAGCGATAAAGTTTCCAACGCCCCGTGGAGTCGGTGTTGTCAGAGGTCAACAAGGAATTGCTAGAGAGTGCTACTTAGCATAAACAAAGACAGTAGATGGGGCGGTGGTATTGACGATGACGAACTCTCTTGACGTGGGAGCTTATGAAGAAGTGGAAAGGATGAACCCCGTAGAAGAAACGCAGCGGGTCGTATTGGATGAAGTAGACCACTCCAAGTTCACAAATCTTGGTTCCGAGCTTCAGAAAGGCCTAGTCAAAGAAATCATGGATTGCTTAATAGAAAACAGATCGGTCTTCGCTGGGTACCGAGCGACATGCCAGGAATTTCTCGATCGGTCGCATCGCATTCTCTCGGTATCCGAAAAGATTACAAGCCGGTTAGACAAAAGAAGCGATGGCATGACAAGGAGCGACCAGAGGTGATCGAGAAAGAAATAGAGAAACTACTTGAAGCCGGGTTCATCCGAGAAGTCAAATACCCCGAATGGCTAGCCAATGTGGTGTTAGTGAAGAAGAAGAACGGGAAATGGAGAATGTGCATCGATTTCACCGACCTGAACAAAACATGTCCAAAGGACAGTTTCCTTTTGCCCAAGATCAACCAGTTAGTAGACTCCACCTCTGGGCATGAACTTCTCATCTTATTGGATGCTTTCTCGGGCTATCATCAAATTCAAATGAGTCTTGAAGACGAAGAGAAGACTACTTTTATAACTGACCAAGGCACATATTTCTACCAAGTAATGTCGTTCGGCCTGAAGAATGCGGGGGCCACTTATCAGTGTCTCGTCATGGAGGTTTTTAAGAAACAGATCGGTCGATCTGTTGAGGCCTATGTGGACGATATCGTGGTTAAGAGTAAGACGACTGCTGAGCACGTGGAAGATCTAAAAGAAGTCTTCCGGACCCTTGACAAATTTCAGATGAAGCTGAACCCAGAAAAATGCGTCTTTGGTGTGGCATCCGGAAAATTCCTGGGGTTTATGATCACTCAGCGGGGGATTGAAGCTAATCCAGAAAAGATCAAAGCTATCATCTAAATGTCCTCGCCGCGGTGCCTGAAAGATGTTCAGATATTAACTGGATGGATAGTTTCTCTAAGCAGATTTGTCTCCAGGATGGGGGACAAGTGCCTCCCATTTTTCAAAATCTTGAGGAAAGCAAATATGACTCAATTCCAATGGCCGGATGAGTGCGAAAGAGCCTTCCAACACTTGAAGCAGTATCTAACAAGCCCACCTATTTTGCAGAGCCCCGTTGAGGGGGAGATTCTAATTATCTATCTGGCGGCACAGAGGGAGCGATCAGCTCGGTCCTAGTTCGATCGGATGGCAAGGAGCAATTTTCAATCTACTACGTCAGCAAGGTACTGAGCGGGCCAGAAACACGAGTCATACCATCGAGGTGTGGACCGACCAGCCCCTCAGGCAGTGCCTCTAAAAGCCTGAGACCTCCGGACGGTTAATAAAATGGGCGGTAGAACTGGGGGAGTTCGATATACAATATAAGCCTCAGACGACGATCAAGGCACAGGTGTTGGCAGACTTCAATGCATAAACGATAAGTTCAGAGATTTCTGCGACCAACTAAAGATAAGGCTACAGTTGACCTCAGTAGCTCACCCCCAAAGCAACGGTCTCGCGAAGAACACTAACAAAAAGATAATGAGTGCTCTCAAGAAGCACCTAGACGGACGAAAGACTTGGGTAGAAGAGCTAGACGAAGTATTGTGGGCATATAGAACCACGCCAATTGGAGCCACAGGAGAAACACCGTTCAGGATGACCTTTGGGGCAGAAGCCTTAGTCCCAGTAGAAGTGGTATTGCACAATTAAAGAGTGTCGAGTTATGAAGAAGAGCGGAATAATGAAGCCCGCCGAGCAGAACTCGTGCTTCTCAGTAAAGACAGGGATATGGCAGCCACTCATTCGGAAGCTGTCAAGCAAAAGGCAACGAAGTTTTACAACAGAAGGGTAAAGCCGAGCGACGTAAAGGTCGGTGGATACGTCCTGCGAAAAGTCGAGGCGGCTGGGAAACATCCTGGAACGCTCGGAGAGGCATGGGAAGGACCCTATCAAATGATCAAGCAAGCCGGACATGGCTCTTACATCCTACGCGATGCGAACGGGAAGATTCTATCGAGGCCCTGGAATTCTCGAAACTTGAAGGCGCTCTACCAGTAGATACGTTTTATTTTAGTTAATCTTTGTTTATTACTATTTTTTGTACACAACCCGTGGGTACCTTTTTCCTGGCCCTACCAGTCAGGTTTTTTAACGGCCCACGCCCTCATTATCATCAATAAAGGGGCTTTCAGATTTCTTGGCAAGAAGGAACTTCATTAAATTTGGAAAAGAGTAGAAAATCCCATCGACTATCGCTCGACCGGGTTGCCAAGACAAGATCCTTGGGACCATAGCTCGGCCTCCACTATAGATCGACCAGGTTGCCAAGACAAGATCCTTAGAACCATCGATCGGCCTCGGCATCGCTCGGTCGGGTTGCCAAGACAAGATCCTTGGGACCATAGCTCGGCCTCGACTATAGATCGACCAGGTTGCCAAGACAAGATCCTTGGAACCATCGATCGGCCTCGACATCACTCGGTCGGGTTACCAAGACAAGATCCTTGGGACCATAACTCAGCCTCGACTAAAGATCGAACAGGTTGCCAAGACAAGATCCTTGGAACCATCGATTGACCTCAACATCGCTCGGTCGAGTCGCCAAGACAAGATCCTTGGGACCATAGCTCAGCCTCGACTATAGATCGACCAGGTTGCCAAGACAAGATCCTTAGAATCATCGATCGACCTCGACATTGCTCGGCCGGGTTTCCAAGACAAGATCCTTGGGACCATAGCTCGGCCTTGACTATAGATCGACCAGGTTGCCAAGACAAGATCCTTGGAACCATCGATCGACCTCGACATCGCTCGGTCGGGTCGCTAAGACAAGATCCTTGGGACCATAGCTCGGCCTCAACTATAGATCGACCAGGTTGTCAAGACAAGATCCTTGGAACCATTGATCGACCTCGACATCGCTCGTCCGGAGTCATTATCACCGTATCGACACACATCGCGCACACTCATTTGCGACCTGTTATTCGAGAGGATCGTCTAACCTTTAACACAAAAGAGAATGAAAAACAAGTTTCTATTTCTTTGAGCTAGAACTATGGTCACAAGCCCGACCAAATGAGCCTTACAAAGGGAAGCAATCGTTTTAATCATTCTGAAGGAGAGGAAGGGCCAACGGCAGGATCGGCCGGGTCGGCAGAGGAAGGTCCAGTAGCCGGGTCGGCAAAGGAAGAGCCAGCAGTCGGATCGGGAGAAGACAACGGATTGACATCCTCCTCCTCTTCCGAGTTAAGGTCTAGCTCCTCGTTCGGAATTAAGATCCGCTCTCCCTCGGCCCTCTCCCTCATCTCCTCCAAAAAAAGGCCGAGAGCAGCGGGGAGCAACGGCTCGGCATAATCCTCAAACAAAGGACACTTCGACCCGTCAGGAACGTAAACCTCATGGCTCCTCTTCAGGACCGAAAGGGCCAAGTCACAAGCGAACTCTAAGCACTCCTCATGTAGGAACCGCTTTTTCCACCGCTTTTTCGCCTCGACCCTCTACTTCTTGATAGAGCACCGAAACTTTCTCAATGTGTCCTCGGTCCTATGTCTACCCTCTACCGGTGCATGGCAGTCCTCGAGGTACTTCTTACCACGCTCCTGCTCCGTCTCCACTGCCTTCTTTAGCTCGTCATTCACCGCAATCAGTCGGCTCCTCTCCTCCTCCCCCGTGGCAAGTTGAGCCGTCAGAACGCTCCTCGCCTCCTCCCAAGACTTCTTCTCCTCCTCTAAGGAAGAGAGTTGAGCCTGGAAGACATCTCTCTCTTCCCTAGTCTCCGAAAGCTCGCCCCTCAAAGCCTTCACCTGCTCAAGGAGGCCGTGAACTTCTCGGTCCAGCGATTGATTAATCCCATCGAGACTCTCCATACGTTGATGCATCGCAGTGGACATCACCAGACTCCTTACACAGCTATGAATGAGTTGGGTCCCTAACTCTTGATTATTCAGCTTGTCCATAAGCTTCTCGTCCATGGGGGGAGTGATCCTCTCAGCAATATGAAGGGACACCTCGAGGTCCCCAATCGATGCAATTTTGGCCAAATTGATCGCAGGCTGCCACTGTTTAGTATTAGTCGCTCGCCTTTTCCCCTTGCCTTTTCTCTCCTTCTATTTCCCGCCTTGACTCGACGGGCCGGAAGGTAGGTCAGCAAGCTGAGCAATCCTCTTCCTCTTAAGAGGTGGCTCCACCTCCTCTTCCTCCTCTTCCGAATCCGCTCAGCTCGCACTCACTGGCACGATCGGCAGTGACACCGACACGACAGGACGATCTTCAGTGGACGAAGGGGCCAGCAACACTGCAGAATGGCCTGGCTCCACTGGCGGAGCGGCACCTTCACCGGTCTCTACCTCCTTCCTCTTTTTCTTCCCTTTGGCCCGTTTGTTGGATTTAGGGGGAGGGGAGGACCCGACAAAATCTTTTATCCTCGCCATGGCTACATAGCAATAAAACAGGTCAGAAAGCGAAACTAGTACTTATAAACACGGTAAACAGTTCAACCACAAAAAATCAACCACAAGAGGCAGTTTCCTCTCCCAACCCGCTAATTTGGGGCGGGGGGTCGACTAGAAAAGAATCGGTCGAGGCCCCCCGAAATATCCCTGAATGAGCCGATCGAAGTTATATCGGCCAAGCCCCTTTATGCGACCGACCACCTCCCACTCCTCTCTACTAGGAGACACGCTCGACGTGTCATTCCACCGCTCAACTAAAGGATACCTCCACAGCTGGGACTCGAAGGAGGATCCTGAGGGCTTCACAAAAAAATACTTCATCCGTCAAGAAGTAATTTTTGAGGTCGTTCCGGCCAGACGATATCGGGCATCCCTATACTGCAAGTGAGGGATCCCGGCCCTAGAGCTCGAACTCTGATTCATCCTCAAGAAGTGACGTAGGATCCCAATCGAAGGAGGATAGCCGAACTGATGGCATAGCAAAGCCAAACCATTGATAAACCTCCAGCCATTTGGAGGAATTCGGCTCGGCATCAGCTGGTAGGCAGCACATACCTCTTCAACAATCGAGACGTACGGAAGCCTCATACCACCCACCGAGAAAAAACTATCAGAAACTGCAAAATACCCACTCAAGTTGCTGTGGATTCGTTCATGGTTGAGGGCCAGCCTGGGTCCTCAGGACAAAGGGATGTTGTTCCTAATTACCGACCGATTCAACTCCCCCACGGTCATCGTCGATGCATTTCTTGGCGGCTCCTCCACGACCAACCCATCCTTCCGTTCTCTCGTCGAGATTTCTTCAATACCTCCTACCATACTTCTAGAACTGGCCGTCGACATGCTTACTAAGAAGAAACCTTTGAAAAAACCTTTAGAGGAGGGGACAAGGAAAAAAGACGTACCTATTTAGTGATTTGAGGTTGGAAAATCGAACGACGGTTGAAAGAAATTTCCGGGAACTGTAAGCAAGAAAGAGCAAGTGAAAGCACAGTGAAGGCAAGAGAACAAAACAAACGTGAAGAGAACCCAGAGTCTGTTGATCCTGAGTACTTAGAGAAGACCAGTCGAATGAGCAATCCAACCCTCGCCCGACACGTGGAGAAAATCCAGGTCGAGCTCAAACACGTGGCTGAACCTGAGCTGAGGCGAATTAGGGTTACTGGAAATCCGGAGCGGCGCAGCAGTTGAAAGGACGTACGTGACTGCTGCACAACGGTTACAAATTCTGAATTTGTGTCAGTAATTATCACACTAGGTGCCTTCACGCCCTCCGCGATGATGCTCACCCGATCTATCCCAACACGGGACATCACGCAACAAGCACCGACGCAAACTGATCGAGACACCCGACCGACCGATCTCAATGCGAAAAATCACACGCTATATCTTAATGCCCAACCGATCGAGCCTATTATGAGCTGTCTTACGGACGAGCTACAAGACCCTTACATACTCCTTCGACCTTTCTCTTTGCTCAGACTCACGGAATAGGGGGACTTATGGTCGGGTCGGTCGTGCTGGGTCCGAACCCAGACATAACGACCCAAGGGTCGATCGGTCCGTCTTTCAAGGATTGGTATCACGCCTATCGGCTATGTCAGGCCCAGGCCCAGTCCACGATCTCCTTGGCTCATTCGCAGACGGAAGTCTCTCATGCATACATAAAGACTTAAACCTAGCATCTGCTCCATATATAAGGTATAACTCTGCCATAATAGAGGTACGTGATCATAACCCTAATCTTCTCTGCTCACAAGCGATCCTATCCACACCAGAAAGACTGACTTGAGCGTCGGAGGGGCTTATCGAGAAACAACCCCCTACGTGCCTTCTTTGTTTTACAGGAACCTTCAGGTCAGAGCCTTCGGGAGAAGCAGCAAACTCCATGGATCCAAACGGCGACATGCGGCCTCGCCAGAATCCAACAAAACCAGTAGCCAATATTCTAAAGCTTCATTTGGATTATGGTCACGGTTAAGTGAGCCTATAACATTGTTTAAGCACTCAGTTGCTTAATTTTAGAGTGCAAAATAAGATCTGAGTTGTAAATTACTCTAATTTTATTCACAGGAAAGAGGAAACAATTAAAGAAAGTTCATTTGAAAATATAATATCTTCATGTGAAATCTACCAATCTTATGTAGCACTCAATCATCCACCCTTCTTCTGAACATCATGCTAAGTTATGTTATGTTGAAAATGCAATTGATTATACATAAGAGCAGAAACTCTTATTCTTAAGGGTGATCCTAAGGACATGATTTGTGAAGCTACAGAGCAGATGCAAGTTGATCTCCTTGTTGTAGGCAGTCGTGGCCTTGGAAAGATTAAAAAGTACTCGTAAACTTGATTATAATACTATAGTCCTCTTTTTAGGCAAGGTATCTATCCTTTGTGGCTCAAAGCTTAGCACCACTTGTGAGCAAGAATCATCGATGTTCAAATCTTCAATAGAAAAAGCCAAAATATAATGCAGGCTTTAGGCATTTAGATACGAAAATGGTTTCATTTCATGCCGTGTCAGCATGAGTAGAGCTTTTTATGCTCTGCGGTGAAAGAAAAGATATCCCAACTATCGATCGTGATTTTCCAAGATTCCACCTTTTCAAACCATTCGGACACATTTTTTGTAATTGTACTTCCATTTCATTGCTCGACAGTGAAGCAATTACATCCATTGCGCAAGTGAGAATTTACAGCAATATATTAATCTGTCACTTAACATAGCAACCTACTTTACTACTTCACGGGTGTGTTTTTCTAACGTTTACTGAAAATTGAGGTGTCTAAAAAGAGAGAACTTAGTGAAGAAGTAGAAGCCTCCGAGAAGAATCGTATCAAAGTAATCAGCTTTTCAAGTGCTCCAAAAAGGAACCCCTTTTGTCCCGTCACCTTGCTATAGATGACAATTTAAAACGGGCTGTAGTATCCTCCAGCATGTTAGCCTAGAATGGGTCTGTAATCAAGACGTGTGAGGTTATAATTTCAAGTCTGTTCTTTTAACATCACGCAAAATGTCCGATCCTGACTGTGAAGCCACCCAAGGGGCAAGTCTAATGGCAATGGGTCCACAAAAGACACAGTATCTACAGTGACTGACAAGGTAATAAGGCTTCAACTCAAGGAAAAGTCATGTAATAAGTTGCAATAGCAGATTTATGGTTCAAACGTATCTATCCGTCACGAAAGGAACTAAATTCAACTGCACAAACGTGCTTCTGTGTCATTACATGGTTATATAAAACTACTGCAACTGTTGTGCTTTCTTTGCACAGTGTTTTCATATTCACACTTTTCCCTTATCCAATATTGTCCGATGCGTGCTGCTTCGTATGAACATTGAAAGTGTCAGGTCAAAGTAAGACAATTGATATGAGCTCAAAAAGGGAGGTCAGGAGCAGATGAAATTGCCGTGAAAAATGAATATTATCCCTGCACATTAGTTGCAGGATTCTTATTAAACACGGAACAACTAATATCGAAAACACATGCTAAATACCAATTTCTCAAATACATACCTGCTGGCTCATAAGAATTTCAACCGCAACGTTTAGATCTCCATCTGCAGCTGCTAACGCCACTTCTACCTGTGTCTGAAACAATTTGTAGGCACTTTCATCAGCCATAAAAACTATATAAAGTTTTATCATATCTTCACTGCATTTTACATTGAAAATTGACAAGATTCTCTCTTTTCTGTCTAGATGTAGCATTTTTCAGCTTTCAAATCCACCCAGGTCCAATCAGCCCCATAAAACCCCTTGTCTTAGTAAATCTTTCAAGCTACAAGGGTTGATGCAAAGAAAAGTATGGGAACTGAAGATGAACCCTAGCCATTTTAATACCTTCTCAAAACCCATAGATACAAGTTTTTGGATTTGTTCCTCATAAGCAACTGATCCCTGCATTCAATAGACAATAGACCATAAAAATCAAGACCTACATAACGTATGACAACAGGAGTGGTAAATCACACTATAACACAGATATAAGCAAACACCTGATTATGTGCATGAACACCAGGAGCAGCAGTATCTGCATTATCTACTGTCTGCCTCCTAATCACCAAGAACAAAGAAAAATCCAATGAGTGGCAGGAAACCAAATGGTCTAGGAAATGCAAATAGGGACAGGATACCATTAGCACAACAAGGGTAGGGTTTCTTGGATCACCTTTTGTGTTGGATCCAGTAATGTGATAATACAAGTGCACAATAGTAGTAATCATATCAGTAAATTTTGTGATATGTAATTCTGAAATTTGTATACCTGATTCTTAAGGTAGTAGGTAATTCACAAGAGCCAATAAATCTTCAAAATCACTAGGATCTAGAACCATCCAAAGTTTGCATCAGGTATGCTAGTAATTTTACCATACCAGACAAGTAGAAGCCAAGAGGTTCGGAATACTCTTATCAGCAAATAATAGTTTTCGCATTTTACTCGGCATCAGTTTGCTCTAAAATTTTATATAAAGAGGTTGCTCAGTGTTCTATGATTGGAAATAACAATTGCAAGCCGCGATGAAAAACCCAATTTTTTGCTCCCTTTAGTGAATTTGCTTTCTGACACAAAGGAATCTTGCTAATTACCTGCCATCTGACATCCTCCCTTCTGCACCGGCGCCTCCTAAGCCTGATAACTGGTCAGGGCTGCTATTGTCCAAAAGTCTAGCCTGCAAGTCTGCATCTGAATTTCCAGCTTGGCTTTGCCCAGAGCCAAGAGTCCTTCCCCTTCCAGGAAACATACTGTCTTGTGTTGACTACATTTTAAGGAATACTGATTATATATCTTTCACACACAAACAGATATAGAACCCACCAGTCACATTTTTAGGCTAAAACAAAGACCTGGTTTGAATAGGTACACTATGATCTTTTGAAGGCATGAAAAATTTCCACTTGTCTAACCCTTTAAACAACCATAAGATTCTATTTGTTCTGATGCCTTACCAGTTAAAACCAGGAAAATGAAATATCTTCATCAAATTCCATAAATGCTGCTAACTAATAGCTTCACGTCGAACTTTGCACAGGAATGAAAATTGTATTTTATCAAACTACACGTATGCATGCCATGTAAAGATCAAAAAATGGAACACCTAAACTGGATATATATAAGTACCTGATCAGAGATTTCCCGTCGTGGCATCCATGTAGTTAGGTTTCTCCATAAGTTTCCAGATAAAAATCCACTGTTCAGAATAGTATCAAGATACATGTCCAGTAATTTAATCAATTGAATCTAATAAGCTGAAACTACCTGGAGGTTGTATTTGGGACTGAATAAGTGGGAATGAAGCCTGCAGAATTACCTCCAGTGCACAAGATAAATTTAGGGCGTCTCACACAAGAGGACTGAAAGTAATCAAACAGAACTTGAGCCATACGTGATAAAGTAGAGCATCATATGAAATCACATAATCAAAAGAAGTATGGCCGTTACAAACAAAGTAACATTACATCAAAGTTTGTAGTCATTAAGACAAAGGCGAAGTGAAACAATGTTAACAAGAATTGAGGGGAAATAAGTTCAGAGAAAGCAAATTGTTGATCAATTGAAACCCTCCCAGATGCTGAAGAAGTTTTTGCAATTAACATATGAATAAAATTGAACATGGCGGGGAAATGCTATGAGAACAAGAAATGCTGAGGGATAAAACTCCATAATATAAGATGTTGGAGAAAAAGCCAAGCAGAGTTAGGTGGAACAAAACACATGATGTGGCTGACCACGAGAAATTAATTTGCATGAGCGGGAGAGAAAGGGTAAAGATGCATCCATTTCCCAATAGTATCCCTTTTATAAGCTTATAGTCTATTGAAGCATTAGGCATAATGTTACTTTTGTTGTCAATCAAGAAACAAACAATCACCATCAGCAAGTGGCCACAGAAATCAATCTGTTGTCACAAGCAAGTTCAAGCAATATACTTACAAACCAAGACGAGGCCTCAATAGCAGAATAGAAGGACGCTCCTGGTATAAGGAAGTTGAATAAGCCAAACGTATCTGCAAACGTTAGAAGTGATTTCAAATTCAGACGCTAGAAATAGAAAACAAGTAGGCAAGAGAAAAATGGAAGAAATGTAGAAACACAAAGACATACATGCAAAACCCGATAAAATACCACATAGGTGACCAAGTAATGAGATATTTGACATAAGCAGCTGAAACACCACCAATAAGATGAATGCATACCTGAAGCATCCATTTGAAATTAAACGTGACATCTCCGTATAAATGAAGAATTATGATATTGAAAAGTCAATTTCATATAAAAAATATATCATAGACTCGGTAGTTACCACTTAGCTGGAACATTAAAGAGACCAAACACACTGCAAAGTAAACAAAGCTGTATATCAGTTGAAGAAAAACCCAAGCTAGCACAAAACATCCAATAGAAAGTTCACTGTGTAAAAACATTGTAAGGCAAAAGAGAAAAACACAATGAATTTCCACATTCATAAGCATCGGTCCGTATGCCATGCTTCTTCACATGAATAGATCATATCAATAATCCAAAAGGAGAAGTTTTGCAGTTGAGTAGATAAGCTAATCATCAATAAAATTGCAATTTTGTACAAAAACATTACTTAAAATTTTAAATGGAAAACCAACCTCCGAGACTGGACTCCACTCAAGCTTGTCTCTATAACAATCATGGAGAATATGATTCCAGAGAAGCCTATTGCACACTCATTCATGAGATTTGGGAACAAATGAAAGGGATTATGTGATGCCAACAATGCAATAAAAAGGTGAAGTACAGCATTGCATGTAGCCAACAAGATTATTATGTACAACAAGCGGACAGATCCCATGATTCTCTCGAGTTCAGAACCCAAAGGCACCAAAGCCAACATGTTGAACAGAACATGAAGCAGCGACCCATGGAAAAGAATGGAGGTGTAAATTCTATACACTGCAGGGTATAGAAAATGATATAAGTTGTCATGAACTCATATAACTTTCAAACCATCCATCACACTGCATTGATGAACAAAATAACCTTGAAAATGTGATACGATGGCAGAAGGTAAGAAGCAAATTTCATAGAAGGAGTCGTAGCCAATCAAGAGGCAGATCAAGTATATAGCACCACAAACAATCACCACAGCGGAAGTTAAGAATGGAATGTTGTCCCACCATTGGCCTAACCTAGTAGGTATACCTGCCTGCAAACAAGTAGATACAAAAACCGTAATGAGTGCCAAGATTGAACTTTTTCCTGAAATCATCTTTAGCTAAAAGGGTCGATGTTTTATCAAAATATCAGTGTGTTCCTTTTTGTTTCACGGTTGCTTGCTAAAAACTGATGTTATGCACTGTAATCCGAATGCAATAAAGCTCGTTCCCACAATTCTTTCAAAATATAACCCTAAATATATTCCAATTTTCGACTGTCAGCAGTCCACAATATCAATCTAAAAGCCCGCCAAAACAGGCAAGCAAAGACTAAACAGAAGATTTTATCCCCCAGATCATAAGCCTGATTGTTCAAAAACAGAGCAATTTAATCAGAAAAAAGTCTTTTGCCATTAGTAACTAAAGGGAAATCAGAATGTGGCACAAGCATCTCGTCGTCCTCTTGCTAAAAATCAATCAGAAGCTGTGATCGAACAACCTACGGCTCACAGTTGTGAATTAAAACACTAGATACACGAAGCGTACAAGGACGCAGAAAAGAAAAACAGTAAATAAACTTAATTTCAGTTCAAGCTGATTTCCACAACATCCCAACACAAACCGAAACCCTAAACGATAAGTAAAAGGCAGCGTCGTCTAACAAATGAGTTGAGTGAGAGAGGTAGGTCGGGCAATTACATCCAACGGCGGAGGAGTGACCATAGTCATGGAAGGCGATATACGGATCGTCCGATCGGCTAAGGGGAGACGAAAAACGGAAATCGGAGAATGAGAGAAAGAGCAAGCTAAAGTCTTTTGCCATTAGTAACTAAAGGGCCAAAACTAAAACCTCAATCCCAAAATCTTCAAAAAATTAGAAGATAACAGAACCTTTCGAGATCGAATAGCTACACATCCAATGTCTGGTAGAAATTGAGGAATTTAAATAATCCTAAAACTAGAGCTTGGATTAAACAAGAGTGAGAGTAGCTGTTACCTCGTATACAATGTTTGGTCTCATTCCTTAAGAATCGAAAGCTTTCAAATTTTTTTTTCCGCTTCCTCGCATACAATGTCTGGTGACTCTGGTCTCATTTCTTAAACGCTAAAACAAATGACTAAATAGAAAAACCGCTCCTGCGCTGATTGTTTTTCAGACACAGATTCGGATCTAACAATTTGGATAGTTTGGACCCGTGATGCTAGTAATGACAAATAAGATCATTCGGGTCTCATAAAATTAATGAATTCGATTTTATATAATTAAATTTAAAATTTTAAATCAGAAATTTGAGTTCTACGGCTCAAACTCCAAAATATATATATATATATACACACACTAAAAAGATAACAGTAGTAGTCAATAAAATGGATTTTGAAACAGTCAAAAGATTTATGGAAAAAACACTATTAAATAGTGCTAAGAGATTTTGGCAGAATATAAATGAAGATACTACACAATCAATATATTCTGATCTAGATAATTTTATAATAAAAATGGTTGAAACTTTTAGATTAGAATTCTATGGTGAAGGAAATTTTATTAAAGATCCTAATACAATTGCTAGATGTACAACTGTTTTGATGAGATTACAATTATGTGATATTTGTGAAATAGAAAAATATATGTGTATTTCAATATTATTATTATCATATTTATAATCAAGTTAATGATACAAGTAATTATTTACCTTTATTTAATAGAGACTTATAATCCAAGAAATATGGATACTTTGGGTAAAAGAATAGAACATGTTAGAGATAAATTAAGTAATTGGTGTGCAGATGTTGTTTTGGCAAAAGCCTCAAAAGGATTAAGAAAAAAAATTTCTTATATTTTATTTTATGGATTAAATATTCAAGAAAGAGCTTTAGAAGTTTTAATTACTTCTAATAAAGTACTGATTCCACTTTTAGCTAAAAAAGATATTTAAGATAAATTACAAAAAAATTAAACCAGAAATAAGAAATACACTTGGTTGGATACATATAGGAGCAATTCAGATAATAATAAAATCAACCTTTAAAGAAGGATTGGATACACCAATAGAATTAGCAATTATGGATAACCGAAATATAAATAGAGAAGAAGCCTGTTTGGGAATTCTTAGAGGAAATTTACAATATGGTAAAATAAAATTTAATGTTTATCCATGAATTTCTTATCATCTACATGATAAAGATTTTAATAAAACATTAAGTTTAATACAAGACTTTAAAAGGAAAGATTTCTTTAAACAATAAAATAGACCTTATTCGATAACATATGTAATTTCCTATGCAATATCCAATACTCATCATTCAGATTGTTTTGTAGTTAAAGATACTATAGATT
>JANTNU010124732.1:0-16247 GCA_024752395.1 Erythroxylum havanense
AGAGCACCAGTCAAGCTCATCACTAGGTAACGAACGAGTCGAAACAGATGGTGATCAGAGGTGGACAGCTAGCCAAGGAGGAGAGTCAATAGCTCGACCGTCAGGGAATGGAAACCAGTGCATAGAATGAGAAAAAAAGAGAAAGTCCCAACATTTGGCCTAAAAAAGGGCCCATAATTGAACTCAGAAAGCAAACGTGCTCTCTCCATTCTGAGAGAGTCGAAAATACAAGGAAAACCAAAACAAAAAAACAAAGGAGACGTATTTATTATACTAGTAAGGATCAAATGCAATGGCGGTCATGTGATTTGTGGCCCCTGTATCGAGATACCACTTTTGATCTGCTGGAGAGTTCAGCGACATGGCTGAAACCTGATGTGCAAGAGGATTGTCCTGATACGAGAGATTCAACCGATGATAACATTTGATTGCTCAGGTGTGTGGCAAACATGTCCCCTGACAAATCACAGAAGAAGAAGGCTTCGCACCGAGAACGAGAATACCACCGGAGCCCTGACCCCGGTAATTTCTGCCCCGTCTTCGATTATCAAATATGGTTTGCTGAACCTGACTGACTAACGCATAATCAGTAGCCAGAGGAATGGAGGAGGCGGGCATAGGCTTTTAACGGGCAGCCTCAGTTCCATCAAAAAAACCCAAATTATTCGAAGGCTCATTGGAAGAAGGTCAGAAATTGTCCTTTCCAGACAAGGTAGTTGGAGCCGTCCAACTTGATCTAACCGTTTATTCGCCTCCACACCACAGGCGAGTGAAGTAACTGCGAGCAGCAAGCAGCTTCAAAGGAATCGGCTACCCACGCCCTCTAAAGAGGAAACGAACTGCCAAGATCCTCAACCCCATAACTATGCTCCAATTCAATGCCATGGCCGGGCCGCCATCATTCCACCGAGTAAAAAACCGGCAGTCGATGAAGAAAAATGCTTCAATTTTGGACATCCCAGTGGGCCCCCTCCGCATCACTCAAACGGAGCAGACCAAGAATGAAGACGTGAGGCGAACAGAAAACTTCCCAAGCTGGGTCAGAAAAGCATCCTTACGAGTTCTCTCCCACCAAGACCTTCTCGTAGACTCCGGTCCGAGTACAACTGCCTCAACCATGTCAACCTCTTCGCCTTACCGTGTTGAACCGGGTCTGGTTGAGCCCTTCTGTCCTTCCTCCAGAAAGAGCCCAATAAAGTTATTCCCAGATTGGTTATTACACCACGTGTCTTTCCTGCCTTTATATCCATTACGTAAAGGGGCGTGAATCATCTCCTGAAATTCCAGCATCCCATTATTATCAGGGGGCCGACCCTGGAAATCGTTGGTTTGTTCGCCCGGGCGGTGAACCATCGATCAAAACAAGGCAAGTCGTTCAGTTCATGATTAGGATTACCCGACCGGACACGGATTGGAGTCATAACGACGAAACGGAGGCGAAACAAGATCATGAAGATTTAAGCATATGAATAGAATCGCACTTGGGAAAGGGAAGTGAATCCCTTGAAGTTCATCCATCCGGCATTGGATGCGTCCGTACCGAAGACGAATTTCCTGGCAAAAAACGTGTTTGACTACATAGGGTCCGCCCCAATTGGGCTTGAACTTACCTCCTGTGTATTCTCATCCCATCTACTAAGCACTTCAGGTCAACGGTACCGCATACCTTAGCCCCCCTCTGACTGACTAATGAACTCCAAGAGAAACTTCTCTTAACCCGCTCGTGCCCCATTAGTCCTATGGGGCGCGAACGCTCTGAGAGACTCTTCTTCCCTTTCCTTACGGAGAGTGAAGTGACCCAGACCCATGGCTCACGAACGTTATAAGAGGGGCTGCTGCTTGCAATTAGCATCTTTCAGTTTGTCCTTCTTTCTTCTTAAATAACTAAAATCATTATCTAAGATAAGATAACGAGTGAGAAGAAGAAAACAAAGGGATACTTTTAGTAAGATCGAAAGCAATAACGCGATTGGATATCATGCTATAAAATTGTTGAAATTTTGTGAAAACATTCTCTTTCGGCAAAGCCAATTTCCCCGAAAGCTTGGAAAGCGGGAAAGCATTCCACCTTACAACAATACTCGCGCAGGAAAGAAAGCAAACTCAGTCCTCTCTTAGGGTGACGAGGGACAAAGCAGCAACCAAAAAGCATTGAACCTTAGCCGACTTCGAGCACTTCGAAAGAGACTAGGCGCTGACCGATAGGATTCGAAGGAGTAGGCGATGACTCAAAGGTTAAACAAAAGTTTTATGCATTAGGGGGAGTTAGCACAGTCTCAAGGCAATAGCTCCTTAGCCGCTAGGAAAAATGCTTCCACAACCGCATCCGCATATCCTCGATACTATATTGACTTTTACATCTCTCGTGCCACACAAACGGAAATTACTTCACTCGGTCAAAGACCAAACAAAAAAAAAGAATTACTTGAGCCGGGAGGTAGTCAACCGATTACAAGGATTATTGGCAGGAGGGTTATTCGCTGACTGAACTGATAGGATTAGATTATAAGGCGTTGGCCTATAAGGACAGAAAGGGAATGCGCAGACAATCAGCACTTTCTTCGGGTGACGAGGACACTACCTCAACGAAGACAGCCGGGTCGGGAGGAATGGGAAGACAAAAGAGTCCCTCGATCTAGGACAAGAGCTCTTCCATAGAAGAAGGTTTAGGGTAGTGATGAGGCTGAAAGAATAAGGACTTGAGGCGGGAAAGGAGGAATCTATTTTGACGGGAGAAGGTACACAGGCTCAAAAGCCATTGCCGCCGACTCACACGCAACTTCGAATCCTTACAAGACAAGAAAAGAAAGATAATTTATAGCCTCAAGTGACTGAGCAACTGAACTCAAGGGACAAGGAAATGGAACCTCTGGAATAAGCGATAGGGCAGATAGACCTACAACCTCATAACCTACTTATATTATTTCAAAAGCGTAGAAGACTTAAAAGACCCGAAGGCTTACAAAATTTCCAAGAAGAAGGCAATCGCCCTTTGACGAATAAGCCCTAAAAATCTTTCTTTTATAATCAATTCCTCTCACTTAAAGTGAGATTAACACGAGCAGCTACTACAAGTGTAAAGTAGATCTCTAACATATAGAAGAATCGGTAAGAAAGAGCTTGTGATCCTGTACTTATGGAATTTGGAGTTCGAAATCCTTTTCTGACAACAGATACGGATTATGTAGCAAATGCCGCTGATGCGTAACACATTGAGTTGGACAGCTTTCCTTGAACAGATAGGACACAGCGCCATCAACAGACATACTCGCGAAGAAAGCACCTACCCTGGGAGAACTGCCTCGCCTCAAAGAAAAGAAAAAGGAAGAATCATTCGATAAATCACCAGAAGAAAAGACCCTTAGCCTAAAAGTAGAAAGTTTTTATTCTTTATGCGCGGCATTTGGCCTGAAAACAGCTTATTCCGGGCCCGAGACTTAAGACTAGTGCCTTACTTTAAAGCAGATATCTATCCATTCAAAAGAGAATTTCTAGAGGAAAAAATCCCTTTCTTTCTATAAAATAGTAAGTAAGGACTGAAGCTTACTACGACCGATGGGATTGGTACCGTACAGCCTTGCCCGCCCTATAAGATAAGAAGGGCCGGATTGCTTTGCTGAGGAATGGAGTTAGTGCACAGACTTACATTTCAAATCCCAACTTCCATTACTTGACTCTCGTACCACGGGTTCGATTCCCGTAAGGGATCCAACTATCTTGCTAAGGAAATGACCGGGCAGATCTCATGTATAACTGGTAGACTGGCGGCTACCTACTTTTAACTTTAGGGGCCTGTCAGTCTACAGCTTTTAGTTGCGTTGAAAGACTCATCCTGCCGAGGAGAAGGTAAGGATACTACTACTAGCGAGACCAAGGTTGAAAGAGAAAGATCACAGGCATGTGGTAAACCATACCGAGAGAAAGAAAGCACAGGATAGATACATAACATAGGGATCTCCTGAGGAAGTCAATCAGACAAAGTAGATTATCTCATGGAGTGAGCAAAGACAGATTCGTCATGGTTCGGTTCTTTCAATCAGAAGGGCTGCTTTTCCTGCTTTAGTCAATCAATGCAGAGCAACCTACGGAATTAGAGTCAAGAGTGAGTTCTTCTTTCTGAGTCTGAGCTAGAGGGAAACTCCGGCGCTGAAGCGCCTCATACTACCAGAAGAACTGTGTAAAATAAGTGAATTTCTCTAGTTGAGGCATGTGAGAAAGAAAAGAAGAAGGTCAATTTCCTTTTCAAGATATGGCAAACAGAAGGAGATTAAGGGGATTCCTGTCTTAAACTAAAGAGAAAGAGACTCTTTCCTGTCTTAGTAGTAGTTAAGAACGTTAGTCTAAAGGTTGGTTCGTTACCAACTACTAGTTTTGATCGCATCGAAAAGGCTTCCCAGTTCTATCTGAGTCAGAAGCAAGAGAAAAGACTAGGGGTTCTTCTATTCTATTGGCCTTTTTTTTTTCTTTTCCCGGATTGAGTTGTTTACATACTTTCAATCTCGTCCCCAAAATGGTCCAACTCGATTTGAATCCGTGCTTGAGAACGCTACGCACCTCTTTCTTAATGCTTTCTTTCCCCGGGTAGAAATGAAATTATTCTCTCCAAAACTGGAGTTGAAAGACATGCCATCTTACTAACGATGCTTTTCACTTGCTTGTAGGTCGTAGGCCGTAGCTGCACCGCTTTCTACTGCTGAGCGGAATCGTAGCTGCACAGCTTGACGGGATCGTAGCAGCTCAGATAGAGTAAATGGTTGGATTAGCTCCAGGCTCGTAAGTAAGAGAAGAGATTCTGGGTAGACAACCGATGGGAAATACACTCCGATAGGAGTATTGGAGAACATAGGTTTGGAACCCCAACTCAAAGAGGTTTGGCGGGCTGTAAGTATTACACGGGGAACCCCCTTTTTAAAACTTTTAACGGTTCTAGCTATATTTCTCCTAACGGAGTATTAGCCGATGGTTTGAGACTCGGTAAGGAGTGTATTCTAACATTCAGAGATTCTGGGTAAACCAATAGGAATTCCCTTTCCCAAGAGAGTTGTGCGCCGCATCGGTCAAATCTTGATCTTTTAGGGCATGCTGATGGGAGTTCGTGGGGAGAATTTATCATCTAGGTCCTCAAAACGCTGTTTTCGATGCTCTTTATGCGGCTCCTGTTCAAGAAAGTCTGCTCCCGCTAAACCCGTATCTGCTGCTCCTGCTGGCGCTAAAGAAATTGGTGGGGAAAAGCCAAGGGAAGGTTCGATGTAATTGACCTCGCGCTAAAGCAACTATTGGATTGGGGAGACATGAGTGCGGCTAAAGCCACTATTATCTTAGGCTGCTTCTCCAGCCATTTATCTCCTTAACGCATAAAAGAAAAGGGATAGATACATTAGTTGATTGACCAAGGAGCATTTCCAATTAGAAAGAGATACGAATTCCGCATTTCGAGAAAATGGCGCTAAAGCAATTGTTGCTATCGGCAAAGAACCAGCTAAAAAAGCGAAGTTGAAAACTAAAAACCTTACATTCATTCAACTTTCTTTGGAAAAGAGGACTACTACACCCCTTTCCCACCATGTTGACTCACTTCGTCCCTTACGGTTTAGCTTCACGCTTTGAGGAATTATAATTGAAAACCCTTTTCTTAGTTACTTTGTGGAATAACGTATCCTAAAAGTGAGAGTGGCCAGACTAGTTCAACAACAGCAACAGGTCTCCCTAATAGAACATTGGCGAAGAACATAAGCGGTTGAATCAGAGTACTAGGGCTAGGGGTAAGGTCATTCATGAGTCCTTTCTTTACTGTGTATGATGTCAAAATAGCATCTAGTAGTTAAGCTCGTTGGCTGAAAGCAGTGCCTGACGTGCCCTTTCATTACGTACGTAACAAAAACCTTTGACTTGACGCGACGTAATGTAATAATAAGTAAGCAACCCTCAGCGTCACACCTTCGCTCAAAGCTCCTTTACTTTGACTTTAAGGGCGAAGCGAGCGGGTAAAGAAAGGGGCGAAGCGAAGAGAGAAGAATGTATGAGACTTGGTCTTAGAAGTGCATCCTTTACTGCCATTCGGTGCCCAATGAGCCGAATACAGATAGCAGAATAGGCGATACGATGGGAAGTCTCAATGAACTCACTCTGGTGTATTACCATTGGGAGAAGCGACCAAAGTACGTTGGAGAGGGAGGAAAGATTGCCCTTTGATTCGTGACTGATGCTGAAGACCTTAAGGTTCACCGTTCCCATCTCTCCCGACGGAAAGAGTGAGGTTCTCAAATAATTGGAAGACCGACTCGATCCACTCAGCAAATAAATAAAAGAAAAAAGACTGGAAGAGGAGAATGCGAACCTCAAGCTAAAATATGAAAAAATGAAAGGGGTAGCCTCAAAGAAAAGAGCAGAAAGAGATTAAATTGAACAGGAGAATCAAGAGTTGAAGAGCTTAGCAAAGTTCAATGCTACCAAAAATGTAGAGTTGTCAAGGGAAGTCGAAAGGCTACAATGGCAAAATATGGAGCTACAAGAACAACAGCGCTCGACCAGAGCCTATTTTATTTTGTTTGAGCAAGTGATACAACAACAAAGCAAAAGGCTTAATGAACTACAAAACGAAGTTGATTGTCTCGAGGATGCAAAAAAAACGTATACAAGAAGATCGCGAGAAGCTGAAAGCTGAAGCATGGGAAGTTGTCAACGGATTGAGACAAATTGGCAGATGGGCATGGGAGAAAGGAGGTGAAGCCTCGGATATGATGCAGTATGTCAAGCCCTGTCAGGAAGGAGAAGAAGAGATGATGAAGTTTTTAAGAGAAATGGAGAAGGAGTTTGACCCCTATAGCAGAAGGTTGTTAGACTGGCCTCTGAGTGGAATATTAATATTATCCTGCAACCATGTGTTGCAGACCAGTTACAGGTTGGTAAAACCTTGCTTGCTTACCGTAACCACCGAAACAGAGAGTATCAACCCATATGAACGAACACTCTCCCATTAAGGCTGCTAGTTTCAGGAGACCAATAAAATGGAATTCCAAAACCCCTTACTCTCTATAAGAACCTGGTTCAAGGAAATTAGATAATCAAACAAAGCAAAGGAAAGGTATTCGCCAGACCCGATCTCTTGTTCACTGCTTCATCGAATCGACTAGACTGTTTGACTCGCTCGAGCTAGACGACTAGTTCATCTCGAGTTTAAGTAAGGGACATAGGACGGACAGAGGTCTAGGGGAAGTCCGGAAAGAGGGCTTTAATTAATAAAAAAAAGACTTCTAGTAGACCCGGGAAGTAGTCCATTTTAGAAAGACGAGAAGGGGGAACCCGGTAATCAAAGTTACGATCAGGAAGGCTGAAATCCAGAAAAAAAAAAAGTATCTGGAACACGCTGGTTCGAGTCCAGCTCGTGACAAAGCCAAAGGAGCGGGGAAGTATGAAGTGTCATATCATATCCCGAAAATGGAAGCAGAAAGGAACCTGATGGCCTGTTAGGTTAAGCAAAGAAGGTAGGCTACCCGGCTATCAAGTTTTTGAATCCCGTAAAGCTCACCATCGGTTAAGCCAAAGGAAGACGCTGACGCGCTTCACTCATGAACGGAACTTCGGTAAAGGAAGAACGCAGGTAACTGGGTTTATTCGTGAAAATCTGCTCGCTCTTATTCTGACGCTGTTCGTATTAATTATTCATGATTTATCCCTTTAATGGTCTCGATAGGGAGGCTTCCACGAACTATCCATAGCTTACTATAGAGCCGAGCCGTAAAGAAGCATCCAACCAATAAGTCTACTAAGTACTCGTGTGCTTATGCGTTCGTTTCCTTATATCCGCTTTTCTTTTATGGCTTTCTGGATTAGCTATCGCGCTTGCTTGAAGAGCCGATAAGAGGTCAGTGTCTTCTTTTCTCTTGACTACCTACTGTCCTTGTATCTAATTTTCTACCGGGCCCTCTAAGCAAGAATAAGAAGCCGGAGCAGCAACGAAGTCTAGTCGTAACATAAAAGCAGCACTTGAGTTGTCGCTTGTTGAGATTGATGGATATTTATATATCGGTTGCTCTTGCTCAACATTAGCAGTTCCTTGTCTTAGCAAGAGCTGTTTACAAGCATTGGAGCTATCACTCTTTGTTGAAGAGGCCCTATTTAGAGCTGTAGGGCATAGTCGTCTCAAAGGACAGACCCGGCAGAGTGGATAAAGAATTACCTCCACTTTGTATTTCTGCTTAGTGTCGCCTGGTATCGTAAGAATCCTAAAGACCAGGTGACTGGACATATTGCTTCTTTGCTAGTTCGCTTGAGTGGGTCTAAAACTTCCGTATTCTAGGTTATTTGGTACTGGCTTGTTTTGTGGACTCCTAGGAATTCCGTATAGAGAAAAAGACAGTCTTCAAGTTGAACTAGCTCTAGGGTTGCTGAAACCCCTTTGAAAGTCAGCCCTCTACTTATTGATCTCGGAATCACCAACCGGGAATTGTTTACTCTGCAGTAACGAACTGATCATTGTCCATGGTACGGGATTTCTGATGCCTGGTCTACGGTTAACTAATTGTTTAAGAATCTTTCCAATGAAGTATGATGCGTAAGAGATGCTGAACCCAGAGTGAACGAGAATAGACTAGCCCTACTTCTTCCATTAAGGCTATCTTGAGCGGCTGGGGCCATTTTATGCTTTTGGTCTACCCTCGTTGCCTGACGAGCGTGAGAAAGTAACTTCCACTTTTTCTTAAGCAAGAGTCAATAAGTTCTTCACCAGGCTTCCTCTCCATCCTTCTTCCTGGCTCACTCCCACTACGTGACTCTGAATATCTGTGCCTTGGGAAAGTTAAGCGCTTCTTGCTAATGTCCTTATAGCATATAGATAGTTAGGATAGGGCATAAGGATGAAACAAGCTTGTAGAGCTTGGTTAAGGTTGAACTTGGCTTTGGTTCCAGAGATGGGTTCTGTGGCGAACTCGAGTTGAATAAGTTCCTCAAGGTATATAAATCTCTCTTTACCAAGGAAAGGCGCTTTTATACTTTCTTTAGAGTAGGGCGCGGCGAAAGAGCATTCCTTATAGAACGATTACCTGAGAACTCCTATATGCTTGCATCAGGGTCAAAGTACCAAGAGCCTTCGACGGAGTACATGTTTTTGAAGTTCCATTCTTTCCTAGCGGGTTCAAATCCTCTTTTAGTCAAGGATTTTAAAAGATTATATGATTTGCAGATTTGGATTGTAATTGAGCCTAGAATCAGTGGCGAGAGAGCTACTAAAGTGATCAAGAAAACTGCTTTCCCTAACTCTCATAGAGTGGAGGCTGTGAGATTCTCTGGAGGTATATGGCTTTTATGGGATGACTCCAAGGTCACTATTGAGGCTGTTAGACATCATCAGCAATACCTTCACCTCAAAATGACTAAAGACTTGCACTGGTGGTACTTGACAGCAATCTATGTCTCTCCTATTGAACTAAAGAGGAAGGCTTTACGGGAGGAAGTCCATTCTATTGCTGGCCTAATCAATTCCCCGGCTGGAAATTTCAATACTCTTTCTTCTCCTACTGAAAAAGAGGGAGGAAATCCAGCTTCTATTAGAAAGTGTGCTATTTTTTCTAATTGGATTGAAAATTATGGTCTAATTGATCTTGGTTCTACAGGTCCCCAAGTCACTTGGAAAAGAGGTAATGTGCAAGAGAGGCTAGATAGGGCATTGGGCAACCTACCTTGGCAGGAAAAGTTCTCCACTAATCTTATTCAGTTGCCTAGAATTGGCTCTGATCACAGGCCTATTCTAATTAAAGTCAGTACAGAGGATGCTAGAAGTAAGCAAGACAGACCTTTCAGATTTCAAGCCGCCTGCTTACTTCATGCAGAGTTTGATGATTTTCTTAAAAGGAATTGGAGACAGAGTGGGGACATTGCTACTAGTATTGAAAGATTAACTAAGCAGATGCAGGATTGGAATGTCAATACTTTTGGAAAGATTTTCTTATGGCGGGGAAAAGGTTGCTTGCCAGGTTGAGTGGTATTGAAAGGAAGCTAGAGATCAGGTCAAATCCTCACAAGGTGAGATTGCAAAGCCAATTACAAGCTGAGTATGAGGAGATCCTCCACCAGGAATAGATTCTGTGGTATCAGAAATCAAGACAGGATTGGATCAATCTTGGGGATCAAAATACCAACTTTTTTCATGCTCATTAGGAAAAAGCAAAAGAAAGTCAAAGAACTCAAAGTCAACTCTGGAGAATGGTCTTATGATCAAGAGATACTAAAGAAGCATACCTGTCAGTTCTTTCAGGATTTGTATTGTGTGAGATTTGGCCCTCATCAATGCTATGAAAGCACCTCTTCTTACCACCCCCTGAGTGAGGATCAGATCAACCACATCTCTACACCTGTCACCCCAAGAGAAATTCAGAAGGCAGTCTTCTCCCTCCACCCATATAAAGCACCTGGTCCGGATGGTCTCCATGCCCTATTTTCTCAAAAAGAGTGGCGCTCTTCAGTTTGTGAGTTTATTCAACAATGTTTTCAAAATCAGGAAGTGTGTGCTAATATTAACCATCCCATGTTGACCCTTATCCCTAAGGAATATGAACCTCATTCCATCAGGCAATTCAGACCTATTGGCCTTTGTAATGTCATTTACAAATTCATCACTAAGGTCATCTCCAATAGACGAAAAATGGTGATGCCTGAACACCTTAGACTTAATATACAATCTTTCTTCAGAGCAGGAACAGACCAGTCAAAGGAAGACACATAAGCAATAAGATTGTGATTGCACTGGAAAGTATACACTCTATGAGAGCAAAGAAAGGAAAGAGAGGATTCATGGCAATCAAAGTTGATCTTGAGAAGGCTTTTGACAGCCTTAGATGGGATTTCATTGAAGAAAGTCTACTCAAAGCTAAGGTTCCTAACAATCTTGTCAACTTAATTATGTCATGCATTAAAACTAAGGCAGGTGCTATGGAATGGGGAAAAGACTGAGAGTTTGACTCCTACTAGAGGGATTAGACAGGGTTGCCCCTTACCCCCCTACATCTTTGTGCTGTGCATAGGGAGACTAGCCCATGGGATTAGAGACTGACTACAGACTGGAAAATGGAAGGCTGTGAGACTCAGAAGATCAGGGATGACTATCTCACACCTCTTTTTGCAGATGACTTCATTCTATTTGCTGAAGCTACTATGAGACAAATGAATGTGATCACTGACTTCCTTGATTTATTTGCTGATGTTTCAGGGCTCATGGTTAGCAAAGAAAAGACTCAATTCTACACTTCCCCTAATGTCACCACTACTGAAATCAAAGAACTTGAGAGGCTATCTACTTTTCAACACACAAAGGATCTAGGGAAGTATCTGGGTGTGCCATTATTACATGGCGGAACTACTAAACTGACTTATCAATACATAATTGAAAAGACCCAGAGAAGGTTAAATGGTTGGAAAGCTAATAATCTCTCTCTAGCTGGCAGGATTACCTTATCTAAGGCCGTGTTGAACACTCTTGCTGTCTATTCCATGCAGTCTGCTGTCCTTCCCATGTCAATTTCTAAGAAGCTGGATGCTCTCATCAGGAATTGAATTTGGGGGGACACAGCTGTCAAAAGGAAGACAGACCTTCTTAGCTGGAATCAGATATGCAAGCCCAAAAAGAAAGGGGGTCTGGGAATTAGAGAGACTGACCACATGAACCTTGCCTTTATGATGAAGTTAGCTTGGGGGCTGATGACAGAACACAACTCTCTCTGGGTTCAAGTCTTGAAATGCAAGTATTTCCAACATGGCAACTGGAACCCGGACAAAAAAGAATCATCATGCCTTTGGAAAGGAATTGAATCAGTTTGGCATATCACTGCTGAAAATAAGCTATGGCTCATTAACAATGGGAATTCAGCCAAATTTTGGAGAGACAGGTGGATACCCAACCTTCCTGTGTTGGAGAAGCTTACCAACAATACCTTGCTGCCTGACATGCCTGATCTGTCTGTCAAAGACTATGTCACTGCTTCCGGTGAGTGGAACTGGAGAGTCTTACACTATTTTCTACCTCACACTGCTTTCTCTTGCAGGGTTCAAAGCACCTGAGAACAATGATGAAGAGGATGAAATTCTTTGGAGCTTATGCAATACAGGGAAGTTGACTATAAAATCTGCCCCCTGCGGGTCGAGCCTCCTTTTCAGTCGCCCTCTACAACTAAGTCAGTTGAGCTCTTTCGGCTCCTAGACCAGCTTATGATCTTCCCAACGACCGGTAATTCCTTATCCGTAAAGCAGTAAACCCAGTTATAAAGGCAATGGCAATCAAGTAAAGCAGGAAAGTCATCAGGCTAAGAGCCTATTCTTGCAACAGACGTGGCATAATTGCTAAATCAGTTCCTTCCTTCCCTCTTTCCCGTTCGGGGATAAGTTTCATCTTTATTGCTTAAGTAGAGTAGAAAGAGTTCATAGAGAGCTATCAATCAGTTCAATATTCCGCATTCACTCGGTTGACTAAGACTAAACCGTTTTGTTTTCTTGAGAGATGCGAATGAATAGCCTACTTTCGTAACCACGAGAATGGGAATTTGCCAACTGACCTTCAGAGATGGGAATCAACTTGCCTGCTTCTAGGCCTTTTCCTTAAGCGCTAGTTATATTCACGATGGTTCAGTTCAGCTTCGAGCTACTAAATTACCTAAAAAGATATATTAATATTCCCCGATCTACGAAAGAGTATGTTACCACTCCGTGGTAACTAGAACTCGGTAGCGAGCCTTTTCTCGGCCTTACGAGGGGCGTAGCGTGTCCCTATTCCCTGCTCACTCTTTTTAAAGTGCCTGTTATGAGTGATTACTATTACTCTACAGCCGGAGCGTTTAGTACTAGCGCATCAGAAAGATAGGCCAGAATGCTACGGTAGGACGCAAGGGGTTTGGCATCGAGTCTCCGTGGATTTGACAAATGTTGCTTTAACATAGTCCATACAATTCTTGACCATTGTAGGCCAGTAGTACCCCCATCTGTTTGAGCTTAACTTGCATCTTTGGCCCAGACCGTGGGCACCACACACCCCTGAATGTACTTCGTACATGGCTTGCTTTGCTTCATCACTAGACAAACATCTCAGCCACAGCATAAGACTTTCTGTATAAAGTTTCGTTTAAATACACACTGAAGAATCAGCCTTCGAAGCTGGGTGATTTTGTGGCTTTCTTCTGGCCATCTGCCGTGCTTAACGTAGTTAATAAGAAAATGTCTCCAATCTTCAATAGATACTTCCATGCAGGGAGCCCTTTCCACTATGGTGACAGCATTGCAATCCTGGATAAGTTCTTTCAGGCAGGACCCTGTCATGTATAATGACTTATGTTCTGCCACCAGGGGGGCTGCTAGAGCGGCTACTAACTTGGCGAATGCGTCTGCCTTGTCGTTCTTTTTCGTGGCAGAAGCTTGAACTCTTTTATGAGCTCCATAGCCATGGCGTGGTAGGGTATTCATTCTGGTTTGCGTACTTCATATGTACCCTAGAGCTGGCGAATGATTAACTGCGAACCCCCATAGATCATGAGGACCTTTATACCAATTTGTAAGACTACCAGGAGGCCGGCAATGAGCGCTTCGTACTCAGCTTCATTGTTTGAACAGCCTTTCAGTTTCGCAAAATAGAAATGGTTAACGCCTTTCTGTGGTGTGACGAATACAATTCCTGTGCCTGAACGTAGAGTTTGATCTTCAATTTGTTCTGGGTGTGCCGCCTTCCCACTTTGGAAATCCGGCCTCGACCGTAAAGACTGATTCATCAGGAAGGTCCGTGTTCAGGGGTCTGGAACTGGATGCGCTGCCAGGAAGTCTGCAAGGGCTTGTCCTTTGATCGCGGGCATATAGGATAACAAATTCAATTAGTAAAACTGCCCATTTGGCTAAATTCAATTCCCCGATAGTGCTGATCTTGTCATGATGTAGGATATGAGCATGGTTTGATGTGCCAACCTGAGCTTTTTGACTGGGAATAGTTGTGCGAGGCACATCTTCTCGATAGGCGAGTATTTGTTCTCTGCATCCACCATCATGCGGCTTAAAAAAGGCCCTTTCCCGCCCTTCATCATTCTTTTTTTCGAGCAAAGCGCCTAAGGAATTGTCCATAACTGCTATGTATAAGATCAAAGACCTTCCTTTCTCTGGAGCTGCCATTTAGTATTTAGTAAATATTCCTTCAGGCTTTCGAAGGCGTGTTGGCATCTTCCTGATAAATTGGAAATGAACCGTCGTATATTTTAAATACTAACCTTCCTTGGAGAGATTTGAGCTCTTTCAGGTTTCTGGGTGGGGTCATTTCTTGAGGGGCCCTTTCTTTTTTAGGGTCGACCTCTTTAGCTCTTTGATTGACGAGAAACCCTTCCAGTTTTCCTGATGTGACACCAAAGGCGCATTTTTGGGGATTAAGCCTCAACTGGTACTGACGTATTCGGTCAAAGAATTTGATTAATGCCGCACAGTGTTCATCTCTGCCCCTAGACTTCACTATCATGTTATCAACATATACTGAAACCCTTTTTTTTATTATGCAACATGTCATGCAACAAGATTGTAGTTGCCCTTTGATATGTTACCCCGGCTTTTTTAAGTTTCTTTTTTAAGTAAAGGCATGACACGGTAGAAAAATCTTCCCCACTATAAAATGGGTTTTCTGCATATCTTCTGGCGCCATCTTTATTTGATTGTACCCTGAGAAGCCATCCATGAAGGATAATAATTCATGCCCCGCTGTATTGCCAACCAAGATTGAAATGTGTGGCAAAGGGAAATCCTCCTTGGGACCTACTTTGTTGAGGTCGCGAAAGTCAACGCACATGCGGATCCTGCCTTTAGCTGCTTTTCTACTTCCTCTTTGATTTTCAACGTCTATTCGGGCCTAATTCTCCTCAGTTTCTGCTTGACTGGCTTGGCATCAGAATACAAAGGGATTTTATGCTGAACTATGTCTGTGCTGAGTTCAGGCATATCATCCTAGGACCATGCAAAGACATCCTTGTATTCTTTCAAAAGGTCAATCAGGCTTGTTCGTTCTTCGAGAGTCAAATCAAAGTGGTTCCTATCCCTAACCTCTTGCGTTCGTCTGCGGTCCCTAAATGAATTGGTTGGGTTTATTCCATGACGGGTTGAGCCTTCCTTTCCTCTGATCTCTCCACCATTTCCAAGAGTTCAGGAGGAGTTTCACCATAGGTTTCTTCCTCATCTACCTGCATGAGGCAGTGATTCTTGGAAGGGGAGTTAAGGTCTGCTATTTGTTTTCCTTTTTTTTTCAAGATTTTAAGCATCTCATCATCATCAACAAACTCCGACACGTAAGCAAACCTAGATTGAATTTCATTGCAAACCACAAGTTCCTTGATTACAGACTCTCTGGCCTCCAGGGCCGACCTCTCGACGATAACAGACATTGACAGGACAGACTTCAGACCATCCTAAGAAGAGGTTACATTAAACAGGGACTCCACGGACTTGAGGAAGATTTTGTTTGACTTTGAATTTCCATAGGCAAGACTAGCCAGGAAGGTAGTACCAAAGAAGGATCATTTGGCATAGGGGCTCTGGTTGGACTCATTTTGATATCGACGTCTTAACAGAGCCTTTTCCGGAAAGCGACACCGATAGCGCGGTGAATCAACCGGGAGCAAGGGCGGCGCGCGGCGATGAAGTGAAGCAAGACCCTCCTACCAACCCCATATTGTCCGAAATATGAGCTTGGAATCGTCCCTCCGAAATCGAATTGTAGCACTAGAAAATGACCAAACCCTCTTCCTACTTGACAAGGAAAGGGGCCTGGGCCTCTATTGGACCGAAGTCAAAATCACCCTCGATCAAGCTTCCTCCCAGAAAGAATATAACCGCTTGCTCGACTTCGAGAATAGGGATCTACAAATGCGTGAGCTGAAACATTCCTGTTATGCTCTCTTTCAACAAGTAGTTTCGGCTAATCCTGACCTGTTGAATAATTCCTACTACCAGAATCCCGAAAAAGCCTTGATTTCATTTCTGGAGGATATGCGGGACGAGCTGGAGTGTGAACTCCCGGAAAGTCTGATCGAAGTGGACCCACATGAAAAAGAAATTCTGGAAGATGTACAAAAGGATTTTTTAAAGTATGGTGGAGGATCTTATTTTGTTAAAAAAATTGTAGGCTTTGTTGATTAAGAGTACGTACGGTGGAGGTTGGTTGAAGATGATGTTACGCGGCGTTCAGAACCAGCCTTGAAGTGAATGAATTAGAAAAAGAAGTAAGGAAATGAGACGACTCCTTC
>JANTNU010130260.1:18850-30932 GCA_024752395.1 Erythroxylum havanense
ATAATATTGTTTTATATGGGCAAATACTTGCATAGACTTATTTACCAAATAAGGAAGGAAAGAGGAATAAAAAGAAACCTAGAAGTAAAAGAAATAAGGAGAAGAGAGATCAGATGAGCTAGGCTCATCCTTATTAAAAAAAAAATTACAAACTATAATCCTACTTTTAAAGACTCAAAGTATTAAAAATCCCAACTTTGTTGTTATTCAAGAACTTTCCTTGGACCACGCCTATGAGTAACATAGGTTCCAAGATTAACGGCGTTAAAATTTTCTGATCAATGCTACAATGGTAAATAGCTTGCTTGCTAGTCCACCACGAAAGAGTATGCAACTCGATATTGGAGTAGGCTTTATTGAATCAATCTACCATAAGCCACCCTAAAACAAGTGAAGAGAACATTCCAATTTTCCAGTTTCATCAATTACTAACAAGGACCAAAGTTGTAGTATCGCTCCATCACTGTCAGCATGATTCCCCAAATTAAACCATCAACATATCTGCTATCCTAGCCATCAATCCATCCATTCACTGTATCCTTCAAATTGGTTTAGAAAAGCACAACCAATTAACCCGATGCGAAATTAGAAACCGTCAGACTGAAAAACGGTACCTTCCATCCTTAATCATGAAAACCCAATAACAAAAGACCAGCAGGAAGAAAAAAAAATCATACTTGATCACCCAAAAAAAACCCAACAAAATAATCGATACAAAAACACCCGCCAGACCACTTACACGCACAAACACAAACAGAGACAGGTTACGCAAAACAATGAAAGTAAAAGAAACATAATTCTGGTGATAGAAAAGGAAGTCTTACAAGACCGTGTCTTTCACCGGCTTGAAAAGAAAGCTTTTGGTGGTTCATGGCCTGTGTATAAAGCTGAGAGAGGGAATTAGCGGCGCTGCAGAACGACGCGTACATGGTCCGATCCACCTCGTCGAGGCTCGTAGCTATTGATTTCCTCTTCTTACCCATATTTGTATATATTGCCAACTAATCACTATCCTGTTCGATACAACAAATTTAATCAAAAACCTATACTATGTATCTCCTCCCTTTTCTGTGAAATAATTTATGATATCAGAGACCCCTCTCGTGATTGATTGATTGATTTCGATTTGCTGTTCTCTATTCGTTTGGACGAAAGTACCTGCGGAAAGTATAGAGAAAGATAACGAAAAGATGAGATACGGAGATGGTGTCTTGGCTGTATATGCATTTGGGATTTGTGATTTTATATGGGAGAGATTGCAGGGGAGAGAGGGGGGTGTTTTGTGTACGGGTAAAGTAAAGTCGAAAGACAACGTCTCGGGTTGGATTATAGATCGCGGGTGTTGTTGGTCTATCCATGGGTTTCAAAGAACCGGATTATTAGATCTTCAGTGAGAATGACAAAAGGGTCGGGTCTTTAGCTTGGGCATCATTTTGCTTTCTTTACAAAATATATTTAGTTTAGGCTCGGTTTCAGTTGCTTTAGGCTTGGTCGCTATTTCCGGCCTGGTCAAGGCAGGGGTCAGGCGAGCCCACTCAAGCCTGCCTCGACCTATTGTCATGCCTAAATTCTTCGAGCACAAAATATTACATAAAAGACTTTTGAGTTTTTGTTAGTTCAAAGAATTTTACAAAAACTTTTAAAATTTTTAAATTATTAATAAAATCTTTATTTTTTTTTTCAATTTTTAGAAAATTCTCTTCTCTTAAAATCTCGTGATCGACCTATTGTCATGCCTAAATTCTTCGAGCACAAAATATTACATAAAAGACTTTTGAGTTTTTGTTAGTTCAAAGAATTTTACAAAAACTTTTAAAATTTTTAAATTATTAATAAAATCTTTCTTTTTTTTTCAATTTTTAGAAAATTCTCTTCTCTTAAAATCTCGTGAAAATAATGATAAAATATATTGTATATTGGATCGATTAAATTTAACTTAATTAATAATTTAAAATAATTATAATAAATTATTATTATTATTATTATTATTATTATTATTAATTCAGTTTAGTTTAAGAGTTGGGTTAAATTTTTATGTAAATAATCTTTGATTAGTTCACAATTAATATTTATAATATGTGTGTTTTGTAGTTATTTTTAACCATATTTTAAGAGAAATAGTTTTTCTAAAAAATTGAAAATTAAAATGATTTTTTGGAGAATTTTAAATGTTAGAGAGTTTTTCTCCCGTTTACTAAACTGCATAAAAGGTTTGAATCTTTCACCTCATTAATTTTGATCGATGTATCTATATTTACCCTAAAAAAGTATATTTTAAATTTATGTATTTTAATTAAATTAAAAATAATTTTAAATTAATTATTCTTAATTTGATTATATATCATAAATCTTAATTAAAATTACAACAATAAAAAGTTAAAAACAACTACAATATAGTAAAAGTCTTGCTAATCAAGGGTCTGAGAAGGTAGGGAAGTACAAAGCCTTGTCTTTAATTTATATATATATATATACATATTAAAATAATCAGGTAAGAATAATTAAGATAAAACAATATTGAAATAGACATAAAAGATGATGATGATGACGACGATGATTATGATAATAATATAAAAATAACTAATAACTAATAAATAAATAATGCAATAAATATTAAACAAGGTTAAGAATAAAACCAAAAAGATAAACTAAGTAAATAAATACAAAAATAATAAGGAGATAAGTAAATAAATAAATCAAACAAATTATTATAAGAAAATATTTAGGCCAAATAAAAAAATTAGGCTAAATAACTAGGAGAGAAGTATTACATATTAAATGTTTAAGCTAAATATAAGAAATAAGACTTGAACGAAAATGTTTAAAAGTCTGATGAGAAAGAAAATGACCTCTTTATATAAAATTCTTTACCCTTATCATAAAATTTTCTAATGAGAGTTATATACACGGTAAGTTCCAGAAGAGTCGTATCATTCTTAACCTCTCTTTGGTTAGGCTTATAACAGTAGAGATTTTATCAGTAGAGTTTTTTCTGTTGATCTTTTCTAAGAAAAACTTTTTTAAGAAGTTGATTTACTATTTAACTGTTATTTAAAAAAGAGGATTTTTTGAAAGAGTTTCATACAGTACTATTTGACAACATAAAAATAAAAAATACTTTTAATTTTAACTATATTTTATTTTATAATAAAAATTATTTATGGATCTAAATATTATTTAAAGTATATTAAACAATATGCAACGCAGAATATATTAATTATTATATAATTTTAAACCATATGAAACATAAATGAAAATATATCTAACCAAATATTTTATTTGGATTATAACATAAGTGAAAATAATATCAAAAATGAATATTAAAACATATAAAAAGTTAAATAATATTATATAAATCTCAAAATAAATATTCAAGTTGAGTAAATAGTTAAATATATAATAAATTATGCATTTTATTATAATAGAGAAGATGTGTTTGCAAGATAAACGTAAAGATGAGTTTGTAGGTATCGTGAAAATTATGTGTAAAATATAAGAGCAAAAGGGACTAAAAAATAGACACATTAATTGATCTGAAAAATCTACTCAAAAAGGTTTTTTTTATTTTACAATTAAACACCCTTTTTTTCTTTAAAAAGGCTTTTGTAGTGAAGAAAAATAATTATTGACTTCTCAAAAATCCATCCAAACAATCACTTAATCACCTCCCCTCAGTTCTTCTTAAGCCTTTCTATTTTTTCTTGCAATCTCTAAGTACAATCTTCTTACATCTTCTCACTAGAGTATCAGGGTGCCCTCTTTTAATATGTCTAAATCACCTAAGCCTTATCTCTCTTAATTTTTCATTAATATTAAACAGCTTTAATTTGTCTCTTATCATTACATTCATGACCTTATCTCTTTTAGTAGGTTGCTCATTCAATGGAGCATCTTGGTAGTGCATCATAACACTACACAAAATAACTAGACCTAAAACTATATCTATTGATGAGTCTAGCTCGATCTCATAGAAAGTGATCATACAACTTTTGAAATGAAAATAATTAGTGTTTAGGTTGTGGGAGTTTGTTTGATTTCAAATAAAAATAAAACTAAACTAAACTAATGAAAAAAATTTAAAGAAAACATTAAAAAATGATGAAAAGTGATGAATGCATTAGGGACCCGATCATCGGTTCAATCTCGGCCTACACATAATTAAACATACTTCGCTGAGTTGTTATTCTCATAATTCTCCCATTAACTATTAATCGTAGGTTAACAATAAGTTCTGTTAACCCCAGTTTTCCCTTAGGGCATATTTAATTAAGAAGAGCTCATTAATTAAACCTAGCTATTGAACAACTTAAAACAAGCTCTCTATATTTAATTGGACAACCGCATTACGAGTTAGGAAAATAGATTAATCAAGGTAATAACCACACAAACTCGGGTAACTTAACTTAAGCTATGTTATCCCTAATGATTAAAAACTATTAGTTGCCACAAATGAATCAGAAACACAATAATTATGTATTGTATTCGATTCTAGCACTGAGTTCATAGATAAAAACAATCAAATAGAGCATTCAATAATTATTACACAACACCCAAAATAATTCTTACACAACACCCAAACAAAAAATATAGGATAATATAATCAATTACTAAGAGAGAAAGAACAACAAACAATGAAAGAATGCTTAATCGGGTTCTTCGGCATTGATATCACCTCCAAACCGGTGTCAGGAAGCCTATCCCTCCATGGCCTCCATGGTTCTTTGCAATTGCAAGCTTCTGTTTCTTATTTCCCAATCGATTCATACCCAATCTCCCCTTTTGTCGTAACTTCTATACTAAAAATTAGGTCTTTGGGACAGCTAGTCAAATGTCACGGGAGTGTATGTTAGCTCATGGCTATGCATGGCCTCCTTAAAGGCTCATGACTATAAGCCTTTGTTGCACTAACCCATGCATGTTGATCATGGGTGTGAAATGTCATAGTCGTGAGACACAATTTGATGTATGGTCATGAGCTCTCCTTCATGGCTTAAACTCTTCATCTTTTTACAGTTTTCTTGTCTTCTCTTTCTTTAACCGCGAGAATCTCAAGAAAACAGCTCAAAATATTGTGCTTTTGATTCACTGTAGCTCTTTCACTTCCAAATTGTACCTAAAACCAAATATGAACTAAAGTGAATGTCTTAAGCATTTCATATCAATAAACACTAAGGGTTATAGAATAAATGTATAATCAATTAAGCATATATCAATTTCCTCCACACTTAGCTCATCGGGTGAAACAACAAAATTAAATATAAATTAAGCAATTTAGAGGTAGACTTGATGAAATGCATTTAAATAAGATAAATTATCAACTACACACAAACACCATTCATAACTATGACATTCCACAACTTTACATATTATTTTATTTCTCCACCATTAGGATTCACATGCGTAATCATTATAAAGGACTTTAGGGTTTTAATGTAGAAAGGGTAATATAAGGTGAGATGTATTTGGGTAATGTAGCATAAAAATCATCAACGTTAGTGAAGCAGAAGTAATACTTAATATAACATCAAATGCAAAAACCAACATTCACTTATAATTGTGTACATGTAAAAACTATGTTTCGTATCTCAAATTCAAGCTCTCACATCACAAACCACATGAAGTATATATCACTCACAAAAGTTGATCTTAAACAATACTTTGTAACTACAGGGAGTGACCCTTGGAAGCAACGTCTACCTCATTTGCATTATGATAGTGGTAGATTGCATAATGTTTTAGTGGGTAGTTTAATATGTGTTTAGTTGTTAAATTAAATAATTAGTGCATGGTTAGGGCAAGATTGTGTTGTTCAATTAGACATTTATGTTATGTATTTTATGGGTTATTGTATTCCATTGAGCATAATTTTTTCCTATTTAAGGTGCCCTGACGTATTTGCTAGTGTTTTAGATCAATTATGGAAGAACGGAGGAGAATCGAAGGAAGGCTGAAGTAAAAGATGATGCCACAATCGTGGCCTGCGTGATAAACAACACGCATCAACTTACCAAACTTCATTTTTGGGGACATTTCAAACTTTTTGAGGCCGAGAAAACCCCAAAGTTTTCCCTAATTGGAAAACATTATAAAAGGAAAAGAAAAGAACCTTAAAAGGGAGCTTGCATTCTGCCACTTTGGAAAAAAATTCAAGAGGAGAGAAGTAAAAGAGAGAGAAGAGGAAGAAGAGGAGAGGGCTTCCAACACTATTGCCTTCCCAAGTCATCCCAATCCCATCCAAGTAACATTCTGTTTGTCTTTGTCATTTTCTTCATTGAATGTGTAAGATGAATATGATTATGTTTATGGTTTGTGGATTGATGATGATGTTTTAACTTTTTTTTAGGGATTTAAACTTGATTCAATGTTAATATAGTCGTTTTGTGTTATTTTGATTAGGTGTTGTGATTAATTGTTGTAACTTCATGCTTCAGTAATAAATCGAGAGAGTAAATCAAATGCAAAATGATTAGGTCGCTTAACAAGAGTTAAATAATCTAATAGATCACGTAAGTAATCAAATCAACAATTGTACAGAGAGAGATCTCGTGTAAGACCCAATAGTTTATTTGAAAGCTTAAGAACTGATTAGGTTGTGAGTTGATAGTTAATCAAGAGATTAGAAATTTGGTAACTCGACTTAATTAGGGTTTAGTGATTATAACTTGAGAGAGTAATACACCCTACGATAGTCTAAAACTGACACCACAGTAATACAAAAGTGATTAGGCTAACATTAATGATAGGATAAATCCCTCTCTCATAATTTGGTAAATTTTCTTGTGTGATTTCCCATTTTGCATTTGGTGTTGCTAAATATTTAATTTCTTGCGTTAATTTCAAAAATTAAATTTGTCATTCACCTTCATATGCTTACTGTTATATTTAATTTCTATTTTCATTTTAGTAATTTTTTAACTTTAGATAACTTAGGATTAGATTAATTCACATCTCCTCGTGGGATTGACAACTTTGATACTACAAGCTATGATTCGTATATTTATAGATATTGGGAGTTTTACATTAGATAAAACTTGGTCAACAAGTTTTAGTCTAAGACATTTTTCCCACTCTTGTGTCCATTCACTTGTATGAACACAAGAGTTACTAGAAGTTCGAGTTGGATAGTTGAAATGTTAGAGCTTGACATCGCCTGTTTAGAGTGCGCAATTCGAAGAGCGAGACATAAAGAAGAAAATACGAAAACAAACATGGTTGAAGAGTTTCATCAAGAATTCAATCAGTGAGGCAACCAAGGACCCTCATGGATTTCATAAGACCAAGGTTTAATGTTGCTAATCAAGGTGTCATGAGGCCATCTGTCCAAGCAGCATCATTTGAAATAAAACCCGCTTTATTGAACATGTTGTAACAAAATGTACAATTTTACGGATTGACCAACAAGGACCCCAATGCACATATCGTGAACTTCCTCGAGATATGTGATACCTTTCAATATCATCAGGTGTCAAAAGGTGTTGTTAGGATGAGGCTTTTCCCCTTTGCATTAAAGGATAGAGTCAAAGCATGGTATCACTCTCTCAGTCTTGTAAATATCACAACGTGGGAGTAATTGGTACGAGGATTTTTAGACAAATACTTCCCCCTCACCCAAACCAAAAAAATAATTAAAGAGATCACGAACTTCCAACAGAGTGATGGGGAATCACTTTACGAGGCATAAGAGAGATACAAAGACTTGCAAAAGAGATGTCCACGTCATAATTTGTCCAAAGAATTCCTTTTACAAACCTTTTATAATGGAGTGAACCCCACCTACCCAAGGCACTATCGATGCATTGTTGAATGCAAAACACATTACTAGTCTTATGCTCAAAACCACAAGTATACAACTCATACTTGTAGTTGAAAGCAAATATCGATCCCACGAGGATTATGCTTAGGCATCACTTAATTCAAGTTATTCTTTGTTTAAGAAATTGTTTCAATCGAATTTAAAACTATAAGTAAAATAAAGACAAAAGAAAAGTAATAGAGAACATCGCAACCCAAACTAAAATCATAAACTAAGACTTGGAGAAAATCAAGATTAAACATTAGGACTTGTCATTATCCCTATTTTCACCCCTCTAATTAATTGATTCAATTTATGCTTGGATCAAGATTTCCTAAAATTCTAGCTACCCTCTCTCAAGGTCTAACTAAATGTCACAAGTTAAATAAATGAGAATTAACTTTGGGATCTTTTGATGTTCAAAACCTTTTCCTAAACATTCAACTAGATTTGAAGCTATCCTATAGGTAGTGTATTGATCTATTGAAATCTCTTCCTAATAAATTAGTAACTTGTTATTTATAGGTCTATTAATCATTAGCTCTCGTTGTACAATTAACCAGATTACTAAGCTCACTCTCTTGATTTATTGTAAGGTTTAAGCACAGTAAATAACAAAAACATGTATATCATTAAATTAATAACCAAAGGTTTACAAATAGTTTAATAAGAAACCCTAAATATTGTTTTAGCCGATCATAATACTCATAACATCCCTAACAATTAAATAATCCATGATAAGCATGCTATAAGAGAAAGAAATTGAAATAAGACTGGACAGGGTAGCTCTTCCTCTTCTTTGCCCAATCTAGAAAATCTGGATAATGGGGTGCTCTTTGCCCAATCGGCAATAAAACCTTGAATCTCCTCCTATCTCTAGGGTCTCAATCTAACTTTTAACTCCAGGAAGCAAGGTCCATGACCCTACGATGGCTTTTAGGATTTATGCCTTATAAAGTCACAAAAACCTAAAAAAAATACACGAAACTCATGTGTCTCTTCGACTTCTAGTTCCCGTGATCCTTGGAATCATACTTGTGCTTCCCACGATCGTGGGTTAACTTAACATAAACGTTTTCCATAGATTTCCCATGATCATAGAAAACATGTCCTTTTCTACGATCGTACGTTCTTATTTTGCAGCAGCTTCACTTCTTTTCTCTTCTTTTGGTCCCTAGCTTAATCATAAAGGTGTCCACCCTCCATTTCTACACCAAAAAGATCAATTCCTATCCTAAACCAATATCAAACACAAAAGAACAACCATGAAGATCAAAGTAAACAAAAACACACAAAACAAGTCCTAAAACATAATAATACTAACCTATCATGTAAGAAACGCATACCAAACACTTAAAAAAACACATACTAATGCACAACTATCAACTTCCCTACTCTTAAATCCTTGCTTGTCCTCAAGAAAAATCAAACACAACTAATCAATTCTATCACTTCATTTTTTGTAAAGATGAAAAATGCAATCCCTTAAAGTTTAGCTAACTCAAGTATTAAGCTATTACACATATCATGACAACTTTTCATTGGTGTACATACGCAATCTTAATTTATGGCACCATCACTCAAAGATAAGTATAAACACATAATAAATCTTCCACACAGTTTCACTCATTTCTTTCAACTATTTGATGGTTAGTGTTTCGCTCAAGCTCTCTATAGGAAACTACACTACCATAGGCTTACTAATACACAATTCTCCTCTATAATGATTACAAGCGTAAATAGGTCACAAGGGCTTTGTTTCGGGTTATAATGTGTTAAGGGTTATGGTGGGTCAAAAGAGATAAAGGGTTTAACATAAGCATGCATAAAGTAATAAGTGAACAAATGGATACAAAACATATTCTAATATATACAACTGTAGATATACTACTACTCTGCACTTATTGATGCTACCCAAAATGTTCTTTTCTTTTTCTTTTCTTCTTTTCTCTTTTTTATTTTTATATAACTGAAAAAAAACAAAATAGCAACTAGATATAATGTGATCGAAGAGTAAAAGTATAACTCAACTTATCTCGGAAAGAAAAAATTTGCACCAAAAATCCCAAACTAGCACATCACTTAATGCTTTACTAAGCTTATAACTAGGTAGGCTAATGAGGTTTTGGGTTTTGAAATATTACGTGTTTTCAAGAAACAAAAGGGTTAAGGCTCAATGGGGCTAATAAGGGATAATAACAAGGGTAGGTCATTTAAGCCAAGGGTTATCACAAAAAGGGCCTTAATTATTTCTATTGAGCATGCATCCAGTAGGCTCAAACCGATTCAAAACAAGCTCTGAAATTAGTAACCTAAAGGGGCCTCACACACTCAAAGAAATAAGATAACTATAGATGAAGTCATATAAGCTCAATCCTCACATTGGCTCAAATGAAAATTCATTATACATCTCTGCACTACCTCATTGCTTAAATGTCACATTTTGAGTAAGCTTATGCAACCAACTACTTTTCATCACTCAACATGATTCACTCTCTACTTAAGTAGCCTAATTCAAGTTCAAGCATGCATTCAATCTTATTCCAACTAGCATGAAAGAATCTCACGTCAAAACACATAAAAATGATTCAAGTGTGGTTCCATTAATTAACACATCACAACATCAAACAACAACATAATATGCCTAAAACATGCATCCTAAATAGTAAATAAAACAAATTTAAATGATGCAATTCACAAGGAAAATGTCACCTTTCAACACCTGGATAACACATTGTCCTCAATGTGATAAGGCAACCATAAAATGAAATCAAAACATCAAACAAAAGTAAGAAGGCTTATGGAGATTGAGGTGGTGAAGGCATAGGAGATGGGACTTCAATGTTCTTTTCTGGAAGAACTTTAGGAACTTCTTCTTTATATACTCCTGCTCCTTGTGTACTTATTGCACTCGTTACTGAGCCCATTGATTTGAAGCATCATTTGTTGTTGATTTCTGACCATCTGATCAAGAATTTGCTGAAAGCCATCAACGTCTGTTACTGCTATTGGTTCCTCTTTGACTGATTCTTCTTGAGGCTCTAGTGGCGCTTGAGAGGTGGATGGTTGCAAAGTGGCCGCGTTCTTACCCTTCTTGTGCTTGACAACAGTACGCGTCTTCGACACCTTTTGATTTAATGAGATGTCTGATGATATCGTGAGGTTGCGACTGTTTTCTTTCACTTTGAGAGATCAGGTGAAGGCGTGTTACAATTCATTCAGCTCAGGGTAGATTACTACTTAGAACAACTAGCCTAGACATTTCTTGCCAAATACTTTCCATTGACCAAGATAATAAGGATCACTAAGGAAATCACAAATTTTTAACAAAGAGATGGGGAGTCTTTATATGAAGCTTAGGAGAGGTTTAAAGAACTATAGAGAAGTTGTCCCCACTATAACCTTCCAAGGGAATTCCTTATGCAAACATTCTATAATGGTGTAAATCATAGCACAAGAGGGATCATAGATGCAGTTGCGGGAGGATATTTGATGAGAAAAACTATCAATGCAGTGTATAACCTCTAAGAAGAGTTAGCAAGTAATAGATGCAACTGTGGCAAGATCTTTAATGAGAAAAACTATCAATGCAGTGTATGGCCTCTAAAAAGAGTTAGCAAGTAATAGCTGTATATGGTCAAGTGAGAGGAGTAGATAAGGGCAACTCCTCCTCTTCTTTTCCCAATCTAGAAATCTAGATGATGGAGTGCTCTTTGCTTAATCTAGAATGAAACCTTGAATCTCCCACTATCTCTAAGCTCTCAATTTGTCTTTTAGCTCTAGTAAGTAAGTTCCATGACCCTCTGGCAACTCTTGGGATTTTATATCTTATAAAGTCACGAAAAATTAAAAAAATACATGAAACCTGCGTGCCTCTTTGACTTCCAATTCCCATGATAGTGGGAATTATAATTTCGCTTCCCATGATTGTGGGTTAACTTAACAGAAACTTTCTCCATAAATCTCCCACTATCATGGAAAACATGCCCTTTTTCACGATCATAGGTTCTTGTTTTTCAGCAGCTCCACTTCTCTTCTCTTGATCCCTAACTCAATCACAAAGGTGTCCACCCATGTTCTTACGCCAAAATGATTAATTCCGACCCTAAACCAACATCAAACACAAAAGAAAAATCATGAAGATCAAATTAAACAAAAACACATAAAACAAGTCCCAAAACACAATAATACTAACCTGTCATACAAGAAACAAATACCAAATACTTAGAAAAACACATACTAATGCACAAATTTCATTCATCATCATGAATATCGTTAATTAGGAAGACA
>JANTNU010133840.1:0-16031 GCA_024752395.1 Erythroxylum havanense
CTTGAACTTTCATAACCCATACAAATCTATTTGAAACCCAAAGTTATCAAATCAAACAAATCTTTTCTCATCAATTTTCTTAAGGCAAAGATATCTATAACTCCATTCATATACAAAAACTCTTATCAAATTTTCATTTTCATGTTTCTAATTTCCACTAAAAGATCGGGGTCCAACATAATGACTTCATCAAATTTTAGGTACCACTGCCTAGAAGCCTATTTCAAACTAGAAATAGATTTCTTCAATTTGCACACTAAATACTCAATACCATTTAACTGAAAACCTTCAGGTTGTTGCATGTATACTTCCTCGAGGAGATCACCATTCAAAAAAGTTGTCTTGACATCCATTTGATGTAACTCCATATCAAATTGTGCTAAAAGAGCCATGACAACTCTAAATGAATCTTTACTAGACACAAAGGAAAAAGTTTCAGTAAAGTCAATGCCTTCTTTTTACGTGAAACCTTTAGCTACTAGTCTAGCTTTATATCTCTCAACTTGACCCTTCTAGTCCTTCTTTGTTTAAAAATTTATTTACAACCAATCGGCCGACAATTTTTAGGCAAGTTAATAAGTTCCCACACTTCATTATTGGTCATAGATTGCATTTCTTCTATCATGGAATCTACCCCACATATAAGAATTAACACAAGACATCGCCTCCTGATAAGATTTAGGATCAACATTATCCCTAATATCATAAACGTCTTCACTAAGATACACAAAGTAATCATTGGAAATAGCTGGTCTCCTCTATCTAATTGACCTTTTAAGAGATATTGGTATAATAGGTTCAATATGTTGAGAAGTATCAACTAGTGCAAGAGGGTCAATAACATTATTAGGATGATCAATCGGAGCAAGGGAATCAACTAAAGGAGCATCAACCAAGTTATTGACTGGAACATTAACTGTAGGCATGTTATCAATGACAACAGGAAAAGAAACGATCTCACGCGCGGTAACAATGAAATCAACAGTAGGAATAATAGCTTAAGCCTTGTCCAATTCTAGAAATTTTGCATTCATAGATTCCACAATTCTACGACCACTTTTAGGACAATAGAACCTATACCCTTTTGCATGGTCTGGATATCTAATGAAGTAACAATGGGTAGTTTTAGGGTCAATCTTTTTCTCTAAGGGATTATAGATCCTAATTTTAGCAGGACAACCCCACACATGAAAATGGTTTAAACTGGGTTTTCTACTTGTCCAAAGTTCAAAAGGTATTTTTGGAACAGATTTGCTAAGAACTCTATTAAGGATGTAAAGAGTAGTTTTTAAGGCTTCCCCCCATAAAAAATATGACAAAATTAGTTCCACTCATCATATCTTTTAAAGTAAGGTTTCACCTTTCAGCTACACCAGTTTTTTCAAGAGTATCGGGCATGGTATATTATGGAACGATGCCACAAGCTTGCAAAAATTTAGCAAATGGGCCCATATGTTGTTTTCCAGCATCAAATCTACCATAATACTCACCACCACTGTCAGATCTCACCACCTTGATGACTTTTCCTAATTGTTTTTCAACTTCAGTTTTAAAATTTTTTAATTTTTCAAGTGCTTTAATTTTTTCTTTAATTAGAAAAGAATAGGTAAATTGAGAAAAGTCATCAATAAAGGTAATAAAGTACTTGTTACCACAAATAGTAGGAGATAGAGGTCCACTGATATCTGTGTGAATAATTTCTAAAAGACTTAGACTTCTATTTGCATTTTTCTTTTTGGTCTTAGTGAATTTTCCTCTGATGCAATCTACACATGTCCCCAAATCATTAAAGTCTAAGGAAGGTAAAATGTTATCTCTAATTAATCGCTCTACCCTTTCCCCAGAGATGTGACCTAAGTGTTTGTACCACAATAACGAGAATTTCTAGTTTATCCTAGACCGCTTAGTAAGAGGAGTCTCAACATTGAAAGATGTAGAAAAATTATCAGAAGCCAAAGACAATTTATATAAACCATCCACTAAAAAACCTGATCCTATAATTGTAGAATTAAAAAACAAGTTTGTTTTTCCACCACCAAAAGAAAAAGACAAACCAAGTTTATCTAAGCAAGAAAATGAAATCAAATTCCTTCTAAAGGAAGGTACATAAAAGGTATTCTTTAAGATAAGTTCATGTCCTGAATCTAAAACTAAGGTAACATCTCTAACGCACTCCACTTCTACTTCTACTTCAAGATCATTTCCTACCCTCAACTTGCTTTCTTTCAGACTTGGCTTGCTCATGTTTATGAACCCCTATAAGGACACATCAATACGGGTAGTGGAACCACTATCAAATCACCAAGAATCTTTAAGGATATCAACTAGATTAGACTCAAAACGTACAAAAACAAAATGATTACCTCCAGATTTCTTCTTGTTTTCTAGCCACGCCTTGAATTTACGACATTCTCCTCTATGGTGTCCTTTGACCTTACAAAAGACACCAAGGATCTTTCTTGAAGGTAGTTTGCCTAGGCCCTCCTACATATTGGTGGTGATTATTGCCAAATTTCTTATAGGGAGCACTATAAGAGTGTTTCTTATGTTTCATATGACTTTTATTAGAATGGGATTTAGTATGAATGGTCAAGAGAGCTAAATCACTCTTTTCTTTCCTAAGTTTCTCTTCCCCAACCACACATTTGATAATAAGGTCATTAACACTCCACTGCTCACCAATGGTATTATATGTTATTTTGATTTAGGTAAATTCAATTGGAAGACATTTTAAGGCATGGCGAACAATGAAATTTTCATTCAGGTCAATGGATTGGGCTTTCAGTTTGGTTTGAATGTGAACCATTCTCAGAATAAATTCCCTAACACCCTCATTATGGTTATACATCATATCCATCAACTCTTTCATTAAATATCCAAACTCAACATTATTAGATACCTGTTATTTATCTTCATAGCAGCGAGAAAATCTTTAGTAGATGTTGTGTCAGGCAAACCACTCAGCAGTTGTTCAATAATGATCCTCTTAATTGCAACCAAGCTAAGTCGGTTAGATTTCTCCCACTTAGCCAGACTCTCTCTTTGTTCAAGTGTATTTTCATCAGGTACGACAGGCAAGTCTTCCCTTAGGGCCATATCTAGATCAATTATTCCTAAGGAACATTCTATATCCTGCCTCCATCTCTTGTAATTTGAGCCAATTAAAATTTAGACGATCACTTGACTATTATTCATAGCGAAGGAAACTGTATAAATCAAAAGAGAATACATTAATAACAATAATAAGGGCATAAACATAACAGTGAGGCCCAACTAAGAATCACGCATTCCTCTTTGGCCAGAATGAGCAACCAAAATCAGAACCTCAAAGATAAGCTATGAAAATGAGGGTACACTAATCTTGAAATTTCATCCCTTTTGGGCAGAAAGATCCCCAAGACTATTGTAATCCTCAATAACTCTATATGAAATTAAGTCTCTAACTAAAACACGCAACTACCCCCTTTAGGTAGGCAATTATATGCATTAATCAGAAACATTCTTGGAAAAATTATTTTAAAATCCCACAAACCACAATGAGTGATCCCACTTTGGTGGTAATCACCCATAATAATCCGTGAAACTTTTCATACAAGAATCAAAAGATATTGCCCAAAGTAAATTGTATTTTAAAATAGGTTTTGTACGTATATAGTTGAAAAAACAAGCAAATATCTCATGAAACTTAATAAAAACATATAAGATATGATTAAGAGAGAGTGACTACTGTAAACATATCCAAAATTAGGTAATAGTAATTTCCAGTGTATCCGGTGAAATCAAAAACTGGAAAATGAATAAAATATACTATGTAATATAATATTTATGTTATAAAAAATATTAAATGCAGTGGAAAAATTATGAAATATACATAGAAAAATCAAACTAAAAAATTGAAGAAGAACAAAAAAACGGAGCATAAAACAAGTTTTGTGGGCTTCACACGCTCCTACACGTGCCACAAATGAGAGTGGGCGTGTGCAGGACGTGGCCTTCTTCTTCCTCCATCTACATTGGAGTGGTAGAGAGAGTGAAGTTGCAGAGAATCTAAGATTTAGGGTTATGAGTGGAATTCAACTCCAATCCAACCCTAAAAGGCAAACGTTAATATATGTAAGGACTAAGAGTGGGTTTGTAGAGAAATCAACATAACCCACTCTTTGCAAACAATTTCCATGCAACTACTTGGGGTTTTGCAAAATGATTTCATTATCTCATGTATTATCTATATATATTTCACAGAATGGGTTGACAGCCAAATGCTATGTGAACTGTCAACGGTAAGCAAAATTTTTAAAACTGGTTGTTGAAGAACTGCAGACATTGTGGGTAACCGACACACGTTGTTGAAGACACGAATAACAATTAAATCACAATCAAAAGCCAAATGTTAAAAAACAGGGGAGTCACGGTGTTGCATGTTATGTTAGGATCATTCTCAATCCTCGACAATAATAAACAGATTCCTTATCACATAAGTCCTAATGTTATGATACCACATGTTAGAAAACCAAAATCAATAATAACAATACGTAATAGGGAGCACATATACTTACTTGTTGAAGACATGATCAACAAATTATGAAAACATCGCTCAAGCGTTCGGTGATGGCCAAGACTTCCACAACAAACCCACTCTCTTTAAACAATTACAATTATCAATGGGCAAACTGTAGAGAAACTATACCTATGTATATATAGGAAGTGCTGCGGGGACCTAGCCACAGATATTAACCCAAGGCTCGCCCATTATGGGCCTTAAGGTTAGATCTACACCATTAATCACACTAACGATATAAGGTGCTTAAGTCTAATAGGGATCACAATAATAATGGACCATACGCATCTCAATAGGGATCATATCATTAGCCTTTTTTAATAAAAACAAAAGTACAATTGATTGTAGCCCATAAAATATATTCTAACAAAATAATTTTTAAAAAGTTCAAGATTCTATTTTCCAACAACTGACATAGACCTTGTGACTTAGTAATTCTATTTGAGGTCGTGCAAAAAAAATCTAGATGACGTCCTTTAGGACTCACAAGAACATTTAACCTAAAAATGATGCAAATGCCCTTTCTTAGTACCTCTATTACAACTATTGTTTTTTAGAAAGGGTTAAAAAGACAATGTTATGAAAATCTATACAGATGGGGTATATACCTTCGAAGGAGATCAAAAGAGGTCAAAAAGGTAAATTGATTTTAAAAGGTTAATTTTCCATAGAACATTTTTAAAAATATCTTATATATAGAAAACATTATGAATATAGGAAATAATACACACATTATACATGGAAGAGGAGCACCATAACAGGTCTATCGAGGAAAGGACACTAAACATCTAAAGAAATAGCATAGCCCTAGAGAAAAACATTTCTTACATTAAATGCATATATGAATTACATTAAACTTCATAAAAGATCAAGATATAACAAACCTTACTCGACCAATACCACCAAACAGGTGATCAATAGGTAATTATTATAGATTCTATCAAGACTATGACCATAACATTGAGGAATATAAGAACCTTAAAGGTAATATCAATGAACTATTAGAATAAGGATATTTAGAATAATTTTTAAAAATAAGTGGGGACATTTGCCTATAAAGACCTCTATCATATGGATAAGACTAGAATATGTTGCATATTCTAGACTATAAAGAGGAGATAAAAGACCGACACAGGTTATTAATATGATTATTGGTGGAGATAGTAGTTGTAGTAAATCTTAGTTGGAGAGGTTTTCAGGTACAATCAAGCAAATTTCGTAGCAGATGTTAAGATCAAAGCACAATAAAGGGGAGATAGATTAGGTTTGATGAAGAGGTAACTTTAGGCCAATATAAACCCTACAAAGATTATATGTTCATCAAAGAAAACATCACAAAATTTTAATTAAAACCACATATGATGTATAACACTAATTTTATTGATATCTTTTTTACAAGACCTTTTAAAAAATTAAAGTTGAATTATATCAAATTGATCAAACACATTTTCTCTTTGATTGGTTTGGAGAATATTAGATCTTCCCTAAAGGGAAAATAGATCTTTTCCATTACAATTGAAGTAATATCCTAGCTAAATATATAAGATTATATACCTCCATGTTGTAAATAGACCAACTACATAAAATGCTTTATTTGGAAAATCTTTGTTATATGCAATAAGAGTCATCCTATCATTATACCAATTGCTTATAAAGTTTCCAAAGGAGAGAGGTACAAGGGAACTCTTGACACACCATCAAACCTCAAGATGGTGTTATATGGCTTCAGTAGGAAAGAAGAATCCACCCCAATAGAAGAATAAAGAAATGGATCCTAAGCTTACTAAGAACAAAAATATTGAAGAAGCCATCAAGGAAATTTGAGACGTTCAAATAAGGGATGTAAAGCAATAAAGTTTTATAAATAAGAGCGTACATGGTGATAAGTTCTTTATCATGTCTAATTTGTATCTTTTTAGGAATAAGTTCTTTATCATTTTCAATCCAAACTAGTTTGTCAATATGGTGATATTTAAAATTTTCAATAGAAAGTGATATATGTGCATGTATCGAAACTTAATTTTTCCCCACTTTTATTTATACTCTTTTTATTTTCTATAAATTTGCCTCATTAATTTCAAATTATGATTCTCTTATGTTTAATACATCTTATTAATTTCAATTTTCATCTATTTACCTTTCATCATGTTTAATTTGTATCTTTTCTTTATCATTTTCAATTTTATTCATTTTAAGTACTAATTAGTATTAATTAAATTTAAGTTTCACATATTTATCTATAACATAGTTTAATTCATGACTATTTTCTTTTAGTTAGAAATTTTACAAACTCTTTATTTTAATTATGGGTCAAATGGTTTTATTAGGATATTTTCTTTTTATTTTGAAGAAATTTGGGTGAGTAAGAAAGGAAAAAATGAATAACAAGTGCAATTAAGTAACTTTAACATTTTGAATATTTCCTGGGGAGGAAAAAAGCTACAAGAGAATTTTTAAGAAATTTCATTAATTAGTTAACAAAAAAAGGACCAAAAATTTGAAATTAGCTAAAAAAAGAGAAATATATAATAAAATTTTTGCTAACCTTTGGATCTTTGGTTTAAATTAAGGCTTTTTGTAACATCTCATTACTTACGGGAAAGTTAAAATAGTAAATATGAGTGAACAATGGGAGATAAGAAATGCACTCTCATGCTCATGCATGATATGTCATACTCATACATATAAATAGTAAATTTTTTGCACATGAAAATAATTGTACATGCATTCATGAATAATTCCGGGTATAATTGGACTGAGTTATGATTTTGGAAATTGTGGATTATATGTGTTAAAAATTGAGTTAGAGTGTATAAGTAGTGAATTATATTTTTTGACAAAATTTGGGAATTTTTTGAAATTTAAGGTTATTTTTGGACTAGGAAAAATGCCAAGTGGTAGAAAAAATTGATGAATAGTAGTAGAAATAAAGGTCAAATGGCAATAGAAATTTTTATAAATGATGTAGAAATTTATTAACAAGTGTCATTAAAAATTGAGAGACAATTAGAGTAGAAATTGAAATTGATTGGACTAGTTAAATAAGAGAACTAGTTTAAATCTATGGGAATTTGGACATGAGGCAAGTGACATGTATTAAGTTATTACCCTTTTAATTTTTAAAGACCATCCTTATTACCTCCCACGATGATATCATGTATTTGAAAGACAATTAAAAGGTCTTGTATTTTGTTTATTTCTTCTTCATTTTCGTGGCTCTCTCCTTCTCCTTCTCCTTCTCCTTCTCCTTCTCCATGACTTTTGTTGTCAATCTCCATTCAGATTGAACCTAACTCTCTCCCATCTTTCACTTGCCACTTCCTCCATAATGTCTTCTTCTTGTCCATAAGAAAAATCTAGCCTACCCACCTTTAAGATGAAGATCGTAGGATGCTTGGGAGCTAGAGCTAAGTATTATTTTGAAGATTTGGAAGCTAAACCAAGTAAGTTATGCTTTAAATGTTATGGGTTATTGTTCAATGAAATGAGAATGATGAGAAATGTGGGATTGATTACTTGATGTTTTCGTGAGTTGAATGTGTTTGATGTGGATAACTCTATGTAGATATCATGTTTTTGTAATTGTAAATGATCATTAATGACCCATGAATTGTTATAAATATGTTTTGGAAGTCGGATGATCCATATAATGGTGTTAGGAAGAGTGTAGGAAATCAATTATGAATAGGAAAATGAATATGTTCTGTTTTTTGATAATGATCAAATATAGATCATGAATTGATTTGTGAATATCTTGGATTTGAAATGAAGTTGAGAATGAGGAGTGATGAGGTAGAAAAGGAGATCTTGGTATGAGTTGTGTTAGGTAAGATTTGGAAACAAAATTTAGTAGTTGAGCTGGAAAATGTTGCAGCAACATGACCTATGAGTATGCTTTTGTGTTTTATCCACACTTGTTCTGCAGTTATATAAATGAGATGATCTTTGATTCGGATTAAATTAGAGACATAGGGCTACATTTTGTATGAAGATGTCGAATTCAAATTTTTTTCATTTGGAGTTTCCAATTTCAAATTGAAGTTCAGTACTAAGTATAGGGAAAAGGTGCAAAAAAAACTGCATATATATTGGGTTTTTGTTCTATTTTTCTTTATGAATTAATGTGAATCTTTTGGGTGTTTTTGCAATGATGTAAAATGAGTACAAATCTAAAGATAGGTATTAATTTGGTGTCTTGAAATGTGAAGGATATAGGTGATAGTTAGAAGTGAAATGAAAGTGGAAATGAAGTTGAATATGTGCAGAAAATTGATGATGAATGCATATTTATGTGTATGTTCTGTTATTAGTGTTTATGATCAATCATGGGCTATATTTAGTTATGGATGATGTTGAGTTTAAAGGGAGTTAGAATAATGGATAAATGATGGGCATTGAAATAGAAATGATAGATTAAACATAGGGAATTGAATGTTGTAAGTAAAGAGTTAAAAATATTTTGATCTGAAACTTCCATAAGTTTTCTGTATTGATATAGAGAGTTTTTGACAAAGTTGTCTCATGGAAGTTGTAGAGCAATCTTTAACCTTTTCATTCATATAAAGTATGGAATTTTTGGACATTGGAGTAGAGAGATATGACCTTTATAATTTTGTGATTCTGTTTAGGATAGACTTTTGGGACAACTTCATTTTTCTGAAATTTTGATCCTTACAGAAGCAAAAATTGTTTTCGAGGTCTTCATAGAAATTTTATATCTTTCTTTTATCTTTCCATTGATATGAAATTTGTAAAATTTAGAGTTTTGAATCAAAAGTTATGGAGTTTAGAAATTGGGATATCAGTAAAGAAGAAGAAGTGGAAAAGCATCGTTGTGCAAAAGCATGACGGTGAATTTTAATACTTTAGGCTAAAAGCACCGCCGTGAAAAAGCACAAGGGTGACTTTGAGGGTTAGCCAAAAAGCACCATTGTGCAAAAGCACAACGGCAATTTTGGAGTTTTGATAGCGAAAATCGCACGACAGTGACTTTGAAGTTTTGAGAGGTTGATGAACATCTAATAGTTTTTTTACTATAACTTCTTCATCCGACCTCAAAATGACCTGATTTTTAAAGCATTTGATTCGTCAGACATTTTTCTACCTCTAAATAAAATTTTGTAGCATTATGAATTGAATTTAAAAATATTGATTGAACGAAAGTGAGAGAATCTGTTGGAATGGTATGAACTAATGTTGTTTCACTGAACACCTCTCAGTATTTTCATTATATCTGGATCTATAGGATTCCAAATGAGATGATTTTTTTATTTGGAGTAAACTAGAAAAATATTGATACAAATCATATAAAAAATTCTAATTGTGATTCAGCTTCTAAGATGTTGAATTTCTGGATGGAAATTGTGTATAGTACACTATTTTTTTAATATGGATAACCTGATAATGTTTGAGGCATATCTTCCAAATTACTGAACTAAATTTAGTGATTTTAGTGTCAATGGAAAGATAAGACATATAGAAACACTTTTCTAGAAGAGAGTTTAACCAAATTACCTAATTTTCACCTTCTTATTGAATGTAAACAGTAGATCCAAAAGGGGTGTCTTGGAAAAACCTAAAAGTGATTCAATGAATTATGAATTGTGATTTAATGATTTTATTGAGGTATAAACCTAAGTATAAATTATACTTAGATGAGTTTTGATATGGGAATGATTTTGTGATGAAATTAAAGAAAAGATACCCGGGATTGTCATGAACATGCATTGTACATAATCTTTTTCATACATGTGCACTATTGAACAATTATAATTGTGCAAAGTGGTAATGTATGTGAAATGTGTATTGCATAAATGAACTGTGTAGGTTAAAACATTCGCATTCAGACGTTTCCAAATTTTGGAAGTAAATACTAAACTGGAACGTACTGTGAGTAGACCTAGATGATCTCATTTCATTGTTTGTTTTGTTTTGTTTGGTTTTTGTATTAATTGACTACTAAATGTCGATATGAATGCGTCTGGATTGTTGATTCCGGACAAAAGATTCGATGATTGTGATGATTGATGAGATATTGAAGTACTGCTTGTATGTGAATGAAAAGAACTAAGTGTACTTAATGTGATTGTTAAATGTGTTATAAATGTGCATTTGCATGTAAGTGAAAGTGTGATTCTCAACTTAATGTTGAATGCAGGACTAAGATTCGATGATATAGGAATGAGATTGAATGGGAACATGCAAATGTGATTGATGAATTCCATTGCATAAATGCATGAAATATAAAGGCAGTTGTGACCAGAGTAGTCAACGATCAAAGCTTAAAGCTCAACGAGTGAAAATGAGTGAAAATGAATCTCGAGCTCAAAAGTGATTCAGAGCCTCATGTTCAATGTTTAATGAGCCTTGTATCTCCCAAGCAGATAAGGGACAGTTATCAATGAGCCCTATATGAGACAGTTTAGGCACTCAATCACAACAAAGTAACAAATAAAAAGTGAGTCTCATGTACACTGCAATGCATAAAATGAATGATTAAGTGTGAAATTGAATGTGAAATGTGAATTATGTGTTATGTGATTGGATGAGCCATCGATGATGGTGTCTCATTGAGTTCGCAAAACTCACCCAAAATTTGTAAATATTTTTCAGGACTCAGAAGAATACCTCATTATACAAACGGGAGTATCCCTACAGCATACAAGTAAAAAATAGAGGTCGGGATTAATTTGCACCTGCATTGTACTTTTTTCTTTTGTATTAAATCGTATAATTTTCGCAATTTTTGTATCAAATAAAGTATTCAAAAACTTTTTCACAATATGTATACAAATATATTTATGTTGGAATTGTAATGGGCCCTAGTGGAAAGTGAATTTTCGATGAGCTGTGTATTGATTGTTTTGCTATGATTGGAAATGTTTATGAAATAAAGTGCGCCTGATTTGATTTCTGATTTTCGCGTATTTGGATATAAAAAAAATTATACTAAGCTTTTGACTGACTAAGTGATCTAGCACGTCACTCTCGCGGGGCAAGGACTCAAATATCACTCCAGATGTCATGAACGTGTCTTACGGGAGTGAAGTGTTACACTTTTAGTGATCTAAAGGACTTTTGGGCATTTTAATAACTTAGATAAACCCTAATTGTTCTTCTACTTGGATGGTCTCCAAATAAAAAAGGGGATTTTATTGTTTTCTTTTTCATAAACCCTTATCTTTTGTTTTAGTCATCACCCATCTTCTTCTTCTTCTCTTCTCCATTTGTGTGAGATTCTAGCAATGATTTGGTAACATTTTGCTTATTAAAATATAAGGTTATGATGTCTCATTACAGGCCTGAAAGTTTACTCACTAGCATCTTCTAAGTAAGGAGTATAAACTTTTTCTTTCAATTGTGAGTTCTATCAGGATATTTTTTCTACTTTAGTCCTCATGCAAGGTCTAGTATTTAAATTATACCACTAGAGAAATCTCACAACAAATCATAATTAGTGCTTGAATTTGAATAATTCAATAGTATGCTCTACTTTTCCTAATTAGTAGACTTTAAGCAAACCCAGTATTAAATACCAAGAATAAGGATACAATTGACCTAAGCATGTACTTGTCTCCTTTAATAATTTGACACAAAAGTTATTGTCAAACCATACCTAAAGTATTCATGGTGATGATTAACCTTACAAAACCTACAAAAGCATGATCCCATAGTTATGTGTTTTTTAATCCTTATAGACAAAGGGATGTTAAAATCTAATTACGTCAGATAGGTCTACCCTAAACCTAAACTCACACTTATCAACATCAAAGTCTTTTACGAGGCTAAAAATAAACTCGAGATCACTAACTATTAGTGCTAAAAAAATTTCATCTATAAAAGTATAGGTTTGCATATGTTCAACTTTGACTCACCATTAGATATACTTATATACTTGGCACTAAAACCCTCCTCACTCAAGGAATCACTATGTTTAAACATTAAAAAGAAAGAAACTAGAACCTTACTATATGCAGATTATAGACCTACATTGAATGCATTTGGTTAATCTAGATTGATTGAACTATTAAATTTGTAGTAAAGTAAAAAATAAGGTAAAAGATATAGAGCTCCCCTATTATTTAAGTAACTTTCGAACAAAAGTCATAATCTTTAAAAGTTTATGAAAATCCATATAGTTTTCAATTTACCAGAAAAACACTTTTTTTAGAATTTCGTTAAAAGATAATGTTGAAACACACGTGACATATATCAACCAATAAAATGTTATTAACATAACGACCAAACTGCTATCAACATCAAGCCCAAACTCAACTCTTAAATCAAATCTAAACTAATAATTTAAGATATTGAATTTATAAAAATTAAATGTCAAAAGGAGTTTCTTTTGCAAATTTCAAAGATTATGATGAAATTTTAAGGTTACTATAGAGTGATGTGTTATAAATAAAAAAAAAAGGTAAGCACACAATAGGACATTCTTCAAACGTAATATATATAATCACTCCCATCATCTTAATACATCTCTTTTCAACAATGTGCTCACAAATTGAGAACATATTTCTTTAACATACATTGGTACAGCTTGATCACTTCAAGGGCTTCCACCTTATATAAGACCCTTCACTTTGATCCATAATCAATCAAATGAATTTCAAGTTGATTAGAATATCTGAGGTGAAGAACTTTACCTTTTGGTTCATCTACTACTTCAATCACAAAATAAGGTTAAGTACCATAATAACATACCAAAGAATCACAAGCTATGTAAGTTTGATAAATTGATAGTCTAATAAGTATGTGGTGTGAACTAGACAATAGATCTTCCCTTATAAAAATGAAACTTTTAGAAACTAAAATTCAAAGTTTGTTATGTAGTTTCCAAAGCTAAATAAATGAGTATCATTCAATATTTTATGAGATGAAAATAAGTGTAATAATCTTATGCACCTACAAGTCATTATAAAAGTAGTCACTTTTTACCTACAAACTTTTTCTATTACATTTCCTCTCCTTTATTTTACTAATTTGATCATTGATGTAAGTCCATTGAGAGAATCCCCAAAAAACTCATATAATATTTCCAACTCATCTCACCAGGCCTAACAATAGATGTTTGAGAATAAATATGGGTCATAATAATCCAAATAATAAAAAATATAATATCATAAAACATTTAAAATAGTTTTCCATCAAGCAAAATTTTGTTTCGATGTAATATTTTAAATGGTAATACTACTAATTTGCAATTAATGAGGAGAAGAAATTTTTAGTTTAACAAATCACTTTGAAAGTTTGTAATAAATAGTAAATAGAAAGAATTTTTTTAATAGTTGAATAATTACTTTAAGTATGTTTTTGGTATATTATATAATTTGTTCTTTATTCTCAATAATATTTTCTAAAATTCCTCTATGCCCTAAATCAAAGGCCCTTGTTTTTCTTAATTTTATAAGCATCATAATTAACTAAATGTGATATTTGAAGTGTCAAAAATTAAGTACATCCTGTCAATAAGCCTATAAATCTGAAGGACCCTAATAAATCCCTTGAAGCTCGCCTGTGCTCCATTCTATAATTGTTATATCAATTGTTTTATACAAATGGAATCGGTAGTCATAAGTCAACCATCGACTCGTTTTAATACCTTTTGTTTCAGCTTTTGGAGGATAAATAAACACTTTTTTTCACCACAAAAGCTGTTTTTAAGAAAAATGAGTGTTTGGCTATAAAATTCAAAAGCAATTTTTTTATAAAAATGGCTTTTTAGAAATTAAAATACAGCTTTTTGAGAAGCTCAAATTTGAAGCTTTTCAAAAAAGTACTTTTTCAAGTATATTTTTCAGATCAATTAATGAGCTTATTTTTTAGTCTTCTTTACCCTTATGTTTTTACACATAATTTTCACAATACCCACAAGCACATCTTCACGTTTATTTTGAAATTTATATAATATTATTTGATTTTTTAATGTTTTAATATTTATTTTTTATATTAGTTTTACTTATATTATAAGCCATTAGAAGATTTGGTTAAATATATTTTCATTTATATTTCATATGGCTTAACATTATATAATAATTAATATATTGTACTTTACATATTGTTTAATATATTTTAAACAATATTTATATGCATAAATAATTTTTATTGCAAAATAAAATATATTTAAAATTAAAAATATTTTTATTTTTATGTTGTCAAACAATCTATTGTATGAAGCTCTTTAAAAAAACCTCTTTTTTAAATGACAATCAAACAGTCAACTGATTTCTTAGAAAAGCTCTACTGACAAAAACTCTACTGATATAAACTCATTCAAATAGGCACTTAATATGTTCACATTCAAAGTGTTTCATCAACAAAGAATTTATTTAGACAAGTTAATTTCATAATTCATAACATATTATGAATATGGTAATATCATTTTCATAACTTTGAATTTCTTATATAAAATGTAATTAAGCTTCAAATTTTCTTGAGAAATTATTTGTATAAGTTTACGAAGTTTACTTATATGTCGAATTTCCTTACGAAATCATTTATATAAGGTTATAAAGTTTGTGTGAATGATATGGTTGTTGAGAAGCTATTATTGTTTTATTTCTTCTTGTTATTTTACACTTAAGATGTATCATGTATTTCAATTTTAGAATCTAAGATGTGATTTGTTTTTATTTTCAGTTAAACAATACACAAATTTGTGTAGAATAATGAAATTAAATTGGAAGATTGCTTTTATTTTGACATGAAGTTATCAATTTAATTTTTGATATATTTCTTTATTTCTTTTTTACAGATAATGAAGGGAAGCTCAAGTAATCCTAAAAATTCAACCATTTCAGGAAGAGTGGATGATCCAGTTTATACTCGTGTTAGATTGGTTCATAGATTGAAGAACTATATTATTTGTTTGTATTATAACAAATATTTAAAAAGTGAAGGAATCATTAGATTAACTAAATATTTAAATGTGATTAAAAGTGATATAAAACCTTGTAAGAAAGTCAGTTATGGTGCAAAATGGTAAATAAAAACTGTTTGAAGAGTATTAGCATAAGAAAAGATACAAGAGAAAATTGGAATTAGGAAGTTGGTAATGAGAGTGTTTTTTTTCCCCAATGGTTAGGATAATAGTAAAGATGTTGAAGATGGTAATATTCTTACCCAATCAAATTATCGCATCGAGTTGTACTGAAATTTTTTTATTTGTAATAGTTAGTACAATAAAATGATAAAAACATTGAGCCAAAATTCTAAATTAAGAAAATTTAAAGGACTAAGTTAAAATTTATGTTGTTATGTTTAAATTTTTAAACACAAATATCAAAATTAGTTATTATGGCTAAAAAATTTTATGATAATATTAACAAACGTAGATTATATCCAAAATTTAAAATATTTTTTAATTTTTCACTTAATAGGGCACTAATTTTTTATCTATATATATATATATAGAATCCACCATTGTGAATACACTTGATATATATTTTTAATGAAATTTTAATAAATT
>JANTNU010134462.1:0-16014 GCA_024752395.1 Erythroxylum havanense
TGTCAAGAATGGAGAGCATTTTTTTCTTGCTTTGGAGGCTGTCTTGTTGTGCATAATTTGTGGGCTGCTACTTGCGTAAAATGCATGGTGTGCTGGTCAATAAAAGCTGCATTGTCTTGAATAAAATGGGGGCAATCCTTTGTTTTGTCTTGGATGCTAGCTGAGGAATGGACTTTTCAAGGTAAATTTCGACAATGTATAAAAGTTAAATGGTGATGACTTAGGATCTCAAATTTTATCAGTCTCTTCGTCTTTGAGTTAGCTTCGATATGAGACTTGAATCACCTGATTTCGACATTTGAGTCAAAAATTATGGCCCAAACATCATCGATAGGTCATTCTGGCGCTCCAACATATAACGTGAACTTTCGTTAATTTATTGCTCTTACATTCCAACTCCAAAAAATCTGCAATTGGTCCTAAAAATTCGTCAATGAGTCAAGAATTTACTTATGAAATTTTAGAATTTTTGGCTAAACCAATCTCGAGATAAAAATCTCACAATAACTAGAGGTCAAGTCTGCCGGAAACTCAAAAACAGTACAATTCAAGTCTATTTGTTTCAATTATGCATTTTACGTCAACGGACCTCAAATAATGCTAAAACACGATAAATCAACCATAGATAAACATAAAATGAATGTAAAAGACTATGAATTAAGTCCTAAACATATATGAAAATATGAGCGTATCAAATAGTCTGCAACGTGTCCCACGCTTCTTTTGTCGTTTCACATGCTGAAATCATTGAGAAGGGTCCTTCGTCAACAGCACTGAATATCGCATGTATTGCTTGTGAATTTGCCAGTGCACTTTCTTCTTCCATTCTTGTCCATTCTGACTGATCTTTTTGAATTGCCTCTCCTTTATCATCAATGATCATTGGATGCGTCCAACCATGTGCTACTGAATACCAGGCTCTCGTGCTCTGAGCTTGAATAAAGAATTTCATCCGAGATTTTCATGATGAATAATTTGATCCATCCAATAGTGGTGGTTTGGTAATTGACGCACCTTATCTCATAGCCATGTTTGCGAATCTAGCATCTGCACCAACTTGCTACCAAGTTCTGAATCGGTGACTTTGCTCTGATACCAATTGAAAAATCGAAGGGGTTAATTATTTTCGCAGACTATCCACAAATTATTTTTCCGCACAAGTAAATCAACAATCACAAAGGCAAAAATAACGAAGACGCCGATGTTTGGTAACGCAGTTCGGTACACTTTGCCTATGTTTGCGGAATCCTCACCTAGATTAATTTTTTCCACTGTAGTTCACAAAAATTACAAAAGATTGATCTATCCCGTACGACTCAATCTATGTAACTGGCCCACAACCTAACTACCCGTGAAAGACCTTCACGCCCAATAATAAGACCGATTCGTGTTAACCTCGTTAGAGGATTTTCCTAACTATTTCAACTCAAACGCAAAAACAAATAAAACCAGAAAACAACAATTTTCAGATCTAAAATTGTTGCTGCACCAATAATACATTCACTCATCAGTAACAAAGTCTTCTTTGTTCCACAATTAACAATCAACTTCAAGGGCCCAGAAAATCATTAACTTCAGACCTTACGTAAATTCCACAGCAATACCATAATTGTGAATGGAACAAGGCTGCTCACCAAGAACACCACACAATCAACCCAGCAAAAAGGCAAAGACAGAGCAACAGCCAAAATCACCCAGTCATGTGTTATTCTCCAGTATATTTAAAAGCTTATCCACACAGCCAAGCTACCACTCAATATCTTGAACACATAACTCATACGATAACTCTCACACTCCCACACATGCTAGGTTTCCTTTTTGAATAGACTCCTTTTCTAACATGGACTCTAGAAAAAAAAAACATTAAAACATAAACTTTGATTATGTGGTATATAATATCAATAAACCTTTTTCCAATTATCACACACATACCCAATAGTCTTCAATTGCCGCAACCCCTTCTAGGATTTTTCAAATGTGCATAATCACCAAGACTTTTTCCAAAACAAGGAAATATGCACATATATGGATAGACTTCAAAGATTCTACCGAAAATAATAAACTTTTACCCAAACAAGGAGATATGCATACTTGTTGGATAGACTTCAAGATTCCACCGAAATATCCTCTCAATTTCCATCATAAATGCAATCTTATATGTCCAATTTAAAATGCCAAAACTAAATAAGGAATATATAAAATAGATTCTAACAAGAACCAATTGTGGTTAACCCTTTTTTTAATACTTAAGTTGGAAACTCTTCTTTAGTTGTTGTCAACAAATTGATTTGGCTACAAGTTATTGGAGATTCATTTACTTTACACAAATTAAGATACATCCTTCCTGTTGCATGTGAATTGGCCCCTCTATAAGTCAATAATTAGTTGCATGAATTCAAAGGTGACTGCATATTAAATAAATTGTTGCATGAATTCAAAAGTGGCTGCATATTAAACAAATTATTGCATGAATTCAAAGGTGGCTGCATGTTAAACAAATAGGCTGCTTGTTATAAGTCAAGAAAAGAGGCACCTAACATGGCTAAGATCTTCAACCGTGGATTTGGTGAGCTTGGACAGATGCTCTCAAATTTTGCTATAAATAGAGGCTTCAACACAAGCACAAGAGATTCATTCTTTCCTTTATGAAATCCTCTATCCTGTCTGTATACTTCTGAGCCTTTTGTACTTGTAAACATTCTCCACATATTAGTAAAATTATTAACCATCTAGCCGTGGATGTAGGTCACATTGACCGAACCACGTAAATCTTTGTATTCTGTCCCATTTATTTTGACTACCTCTATTTTCGTTACTACTTTTTGGGTTATTAAATTCTACCGGTATCCGATCCGAATGTATTTTATCTTACACTTCCCTCATCTGGTACTAATTTAATTTCCTTCAATGGAAGTACTTTCAAGCTGGAGCTACAAAATGACCAATCTCTTTGCTGAGTTTCTTTGAGGATAAAAGGCCTGTTTTCTCTCAAGTTCATTTGTGGGAGACCTCAACATGAAAAAAGATGGGGCTCGAGGTACATTGATAAACGGGGAGGATTTTTTGTATTTTAAAATTCAAAATCTTTGAAGTTGGTTCTTGTACGTCAACGGCAAGCTTTTTGGTCGAAAAGTAGTTGGCGATTTCTAAGCCACAGATAATCTGAAAGGACAAATCTGTGCACAAGGCTCTCTCTTGTGCGAGGGTCAGAAAAGGCTCTTTGTTTAATTTCCCATGTCTGAAGTTTTTGTTTAATGCTTTAGAATTTCAATGTCGTAGGTCATGATCGCATCGTCTTTTAGCTTTAGCTTTAGCTTTAGGGGTCATTCAATTAGTTTCTTGGAGCAAAAGGTTGATCCCCAACTCAAAGGGCCCCCCTCATCCCGACCCGATGAAGTAACTGGGAGGATGTAAATCAGGTATTCAACGGCCCGCTAAGGGGGAGGTGAACTACCCACAGGCCTACAATGAGCCCACCCTCAAAGCCCACAAGGGACTCAAGAATTTTGCTCCCATATTGCAGATCGTAGGATTCGAACCATGCACCTTGGAGCAAATTTACCCCTCTGGAACCAACTGAGCTACGCCCTGAGGGCACATTCAATTAGTTTCTGATGCCTAAAGTAAAGCATTTATAAAATACTTTACTTTAGGTGTCATTCAATTATTCTTAATATTTATCTAGTGCAATGAAATACTCTTAATGTTGTTCTATTTTTTAGAAACATTTATAAAAGATATATGAGGATGGATGTATTTAACTAAATTTCAGCCTGCTAATTTCTAATTTTAAATCCTCATTTTTAAACCCAAACATAACCTTTTATTAAAAACATTAATTCTTATAATATTTTAATGTTTTTAATTATTATATAAAATATTGAGAATTTATTAAAGTTAAATAAATTTATAAATTTATTTTCAAATAAAAACATAATCTAATAAAATAATATATGTAACTATTAGTTATTATTAATAATAGATAAAAATATTTTTAATAAAATTTGAAAAATTTTATATAACTACTAAATAATTTTAAAAGATATTGAACTAATTTTGTGAATTAAAGTTATTATAAATCACTTATAAATATTGGATTTGGCCTTTAAAATTTAATTTACTAGAAATAATATTTATAACAAATATTTTATTTAAATGAATCTTTTAACTCGCTTGTATTTTATAATTGAACATAATATATTATTATTATTATTGTTATTATTATTATTATTTGTTAATATACAATGAAATGAAATATTTTTCATGTCATTTTTTAAACATAAAACTGATATTATTTTCACTGTGTTTGGTACTCTTATTTTAAATATTTAAGCAATTGTCATTAAAAGAAACAAAATTGTTGCAAAAAGTATTTAGCGATGAAAAAAATCGTCGAAAAAGTCTGGTAGTAAAAAATTATTTGCGAAGTTTTAAAGAAATCATCACCTAAAAGATTTTGTTACACTTTGTTGGTAATAAGAATATGAGAAGAGAGGAGAAACAGGCGCATATCACTTATTGTCATGTTTAATTTTGGTAGGTAAAGGTAATTAGTTTTGTTAAAGTAGGCCTATGACGATTCATTTTCATAGTAGAATATGTTTAGCTGTAGAAGTTAAAGCGTAACTAAATGTTATTAAAGCTGATTCATTTTCATAGTAGAATATGTTTAGCTGTAGAAGTTAAAGCGTAACTAAATGTTATTAAAGCTGATCTAGAAACCGTAGGTAAAAAGATTTGGTGATGATTTTATACTTGTAACTAAAATTTTTTGTGATGAATATTTATTTTTAATTTAACTTTCTTATTACCAATTTAATATTTAATTATAATTATTAACAACATTTTTAACTCGTGTTATTGTTTTTAACATGATTTGAATTATATTTTAGTCACATTTTGTAATTATTGTTGGTGACATATTATTTAAATAATAATAAATGTTTCTTTTATTTTAAAATAAAATAAAAAAGTTTCATAATTAAATTGAAACATTTTTAATTTAATCATAAATTAAATTGAAACTATCGAAGCGCTAAAAAAATTTAATGTTGAGTTTAATTTATATAATAAATCAATTTGCCTAAAGAATAACATAAAATATTAAATTCTAAAGCAAGGAAAACTCATGGGGTCAAAGTTTTCAGAAAGAAGTCGATAAGTTGTGGTGTTACATAAAATATTAAAATGCTAAAGCAAGGAAAACTCATGGGGTCAAAGTTTTCAGAAAGAACTAAGAAGTCAGATAAGTTGTGATGTTACCCACAAGACTTCAAATCATCGGATTTTTGTTTGTTAACTAATGCATAGAAGTCTTGTTGCTAGGCATTTTTTATTATTAGGTTGCGTCCGCTTCCGCTCTGTTTCGACATTAATGGCTTCCTCTTCTTGTGAGGGAACGCAAGTAGAGAAGTAATCCACTTATGAAAGACAACGACATAGAATAATCTTTAATCTTCTAGAGTGCAGCACAGTCAACAAATTTTTTTTTTTTTGGTTAAGACTACTTCAAGTCGATTGATTATCTTCAATAATGCATATAAGCTTTCGAAAGGCGCCATTTTCTATTATTAAATACCGTCCACCCTCTTGATTCAACAGTAATGGCTTCTTCTTCGTCTTCTTCTTCTTTCAATACTACTATGAATAATACTTCTTCTTTGACCTCCCAACCATGTAAGTACGATGTCTTCTTGAACTTCAGGGGTGAAGACACTCGTCACAATTTCATCAGCCATCTCTATGCTGCTTTGTGCCATAAGGATCTCCAAACCTTCTTTGACGATGATGAACTCAAAAGAGGAGAAGAAATTGCTCGGTCACTTCGCCAAGCAGTCCAAGAATCCACTGTTGTTGTCCTCGTTTTCTCAAAAAACTATGCATCATCTAGTTGGTGTCTTGATGAACTTGCAGAGATCATCCAATGTCATGAATCCCATGGACAGATTGTCCTACCTGTCTTTTACGAGGTAGATCCATCCCATTTAAGGGAACAGTCCAATGATGTTGCAGCAGCTTTTGTAAAACACGAGCAAAATCCCAAGAATGCACACAAGACCCAAGGTTGGAGGAATGCGTTGATCACAGCCACCAATCTATGTGGGTTTGATTCTAAGGACTTCAGGTATGTTGTAGTTTGTATGGTCAATTTAAGTAAAGGGTTATTTGCTTTTCATTTATTTATATTGTGTTTCATAATTGGTAGGAATGATCATATGCTTATTAACAAAATAGTTGAAGATATTTTGGAAAAATTGAATCAATCCATGACATGGGATGGCTATGAGAATTTGGTTGGAATGGACTCGCGCATTGAGCAAATTAAGAAGGCATTTACTATTACGCCATTGGAGGTTTGTGTTTTAGAAATTTGGGGGATGGGTGGCGGTGGTAAAACTACTATAGCTGAAGTCATATATAATATGATGTCCATTCAATTCCAAAGTTGTTGTTTTGTACATAACGTGAGGCAACACGCAGAAGTTGGTGGCTTGATGAAATTACAGGAAGAACTTATTTCAAAAGTGTTGGGTGAGGAAAATCCAGCAAAATATATGTTCAGTGCTAGACCTAGACCATTTCTTAAAACAAGACTTTGTCGTAAGAAGATATTAATTGTTCTTGACGATGTGGATAACCCACTACAAATAGAATCTTTGATTGGAGATCCATGTTGGTTCGGTTCGGAAAGTATGATTCTCATCACTAGTCGAGATAAGCAAGTATTTGAAAAAAGGGCTAATTATATATATAAAGTTGAACTATTAAATGATGATGAAGCCCTTCAACTTTTCACAATGAGTGCCTTCAAGCAAAAATATGCAGGAGATAATTATGCTTCCTTGTCAAATTCAATTATTAACTATGCACAAGGCAATCCTTTAGCTTTGAAGATTTTGGGCTCCTCTCTAGTTGGGAAAAAGGAAATGGAGTGGAAAAATGCAATAAATCAATTGCTAGAACTTCCTAACAATGACATTCAACGAGTTCTACAGACTAGTTACTATGGGTTAAATAGGGTGGAGAAAGATGTCTTTCTTGACATTGCATGCTTTTTCAAAGGAGTTCACAAAGACATCATGAGTAAGATATATAGAAGCAGTAGATTCAATATCGATATAATAATATGTGCTCTGGTAGATAAGTGTCTTTTGACTATTTTCGGTCAAAACGTGTTGGAAATGCATGATTTATTACAAGAAATGGGAAAAGAAGTTGTTCGTCAAGAAGCAAAGTATCCGAACCAACGTAGCAGATTATGGGACCCTGAAGATGTTTATGAAGTATTTGCTGAGAATAAGGTAAAATCCTAAATTTATTTAAAATAGAACTCTATATTATTAGTAATATCTTATACTATTTGATTTATTTTAAAGATGTTTATTGTTATGTTAACTTATGTAGATATTTGGCTATTGTTTGTTAGGAAGCTGCAGCAGTGGAAAGCATAAATCTTGACATAAATAAAATAAAGGAGATAGATTTAAATCCAAAAGTGTTCATGAAGATGCCTAATCTTAAGTTTCTCAATTTTTATCAAAGTTCTGAAGAAATAAGTAATCTACATCTCTCTCAAGGTCTTGATTATCTTCCCAATAAGTTAAGGTATTTACGATGGGATAAGTATCCATTGGAATCTTTTCCGCCCAATTTTCAACCAGAGAATCTTGTGGCGCTTAGATTAGACTACAGCAACATAAAACAATTATGGAGCAGAGCCAAGGTACTTAACTTACATATTGCTTAATATTTTAGTCTTTTGTTCCTTCTTTTTAATAAAAGTTGAAAGTATTATTAAATTAGAGTTAATAATGTCTTATGGTATTTTGTTAACTACAGGAAGATTTAGTGGCATCTCAAGAGACAAATGGAAAGTTGAGTATGATTGTTAATGGTTTTCGGAGTTTGTTTAAAGTTCCTTCCTACATTTATGGAAGTCAGTTGGGCAAGTTAACTTCCTTAAGTTTGGTAAACAACAAAAGTATAACTCATTTACCAACTGATAGAAGTGATTTTCTAGAAGCTCTTGATTGTCTTGATCTTAGTGGATGTGAAAATTTGATTACCTTTCCAGAAATTTCAAGCAGCATAGAAACGTTATACTTAAATTGGACAGCCATAAAAGAGGTACCTTCATCGTCAGTTGAACTCCTCAGCAAATTAAAGAAATTGGAAATGAGGGATTGTAGAGAACTTGAAAGCCTTCCAAACAATTTTTTTAACAAATTAACATCTCTCACAGAACTTTATCTAGAGGGATCCTCACGGTTGAAGGCGCTTCCTGAAATTTTAGAGCCCATGGATAATTTGGAGCGTGTCAACTTAACGGAGACAGCCATAGAGAAGTTCCCATCATCAATTGGCAATCTCAAAGGGCTCCAAGAGTTACAGATATCCTTTATAAATTTTGAAAATTGTTTTGTAGGAGACCACCAAGAGTTGGCTTTGTCGTCGAAAGGTTTCTCTTCATTACAAAGCTTATTTATTTACAAGTGTAATTTAAGAGAATTGGATGAGTACTTGTGCTTTCCGTCTTCCATAGAAGGTCTATATTTGACTGAAAATAGCTTTGAGAGAATCCCTGCAACCATCAAACAACTTTCAAGGTTACGATATCTCGATATAAGAAAATGCGAAAGGCTTCAATCCTTGCCAGAACTTCCATCGAGTGTGTTTGCTGTATTTGCAGAAGATTGCGGATCACTAGAACAAATATGGACCCTTAAACAGCTACCCCTTGACTCACAAAAAGAACAAACATGGCTGCCCTATAATATCTTCACTTTTTCGAATTGCTTAAAGTTGGATGAAGATCAATGTCAGGCTATCGCAAGTACACTGTTGAGGAATCATCTAACAGCTTTTGCAAGAAATCAAATGCAGAAACCATTGGTATGTAACTCTCTTTCTTTATTTGGGTCTTTACAACCATTAATTTGAGTTATAAATTTGTGCTGTCAGGAGACTTTTCTAATGCTTTATCCTGGAAGTAGAATACCAGAGGGGGTCAGGCATCAAAGCATGGGTGATTCCATTCAAATCCACCTTCCTTCTCATTGGTTTAATCATCTCTTTATGGGATTTACTTCGTATGTGTGCGTTGATTCTGTTAGAGAAAGCTTCCTTCTTACACATTATTGCTATTTTGGAGACAATTACCGTTCCTCCAACGGTTATTCTGAGCAGTTGTACGTTGAAAAAAAGGATACAGAGCATGTGTTTGTCCTGATTAGTAGACAATTTTTTGAATGGATACGTAGATATGATGATAACTTTGAAGAGGATGTAGTCTTTTTTAAATTAAACAGCTCAGTGAAGAATGGAATCAAAAGCTGGGGGATTATTCCACTGTATGCTCAAAAAGATGAGGATGATATCTGCGTAACATTCGACTTTCCAAATTTGGAAGTGCCCAGGTTGAAAATCGAAGAAGTTCAATGAAATTAAGAGGTCCCAACTTGAAGTTCAATGTTCCCACCAGGTGAGTTATACATGTTTTGTGTGTTCTGAGTTTTCATAAAATAAAACTGACGTTAAGGGGAACTACTAAATCTGATTTTTTGAGTACAAGTTTTTATTTTTCTATATCTCTTATGTTCTCCTGATTGAGCATAACAAAAGTTGCTAAGTCTTACAGATCAACGATATAAGATCTTGAAGATGGATGGTACATGCGAAGACAAAGTAAGAAAGATTGCTTCAAGATGTATGAAGAAAGCAAACAAACTTTGGGCTCTAAAATGTTGGGACTTGGTAGCTAGGTCAAGAACTCCCTTCTTTTTACACAAGACCCAAAAGTGGCAACTGAAACCCCAAAACTGGAATGTATTATATGTAACTTTAACAGTTAGTCTATTCATTTTGAATTATTCCTCTAACTAGAAAGTCGCTTGTCATGCTGGACTTGGATATATTTCTATTGTTTATTGATGAGAATCGCATCCCGCCCTAATTTTAGCATTCATTACTGAGTGATTGCTCGCTATCTGGTTGAAAAAGTTGGTCCAGAAGCTTACTCAAGCCCCGATTGACATACTTCACTAAATCAGTAACTATAACGGATGAAAAAGAGCTCAAACTCACTCTCAAGGAAGGGATAACCAACCCTCGGTTGAGGGGTATGAACCGCTAATCTGTCTTACTACTCCTTCCCGCCCTAAAAAAAACTATCCTCAATCTTTGTCCTTGGTGGGAGTGCAGCAACTCTTTAAGGAACCTTTTCCCCACATTCATAACCCAATTTTTGTCTAAAGAAATTTAATTTATTTAAAAAATATAAATTTTAATATGACGATGATGATGATGATGATTATTATTATTATTAATTATTGTTATAAATTTTCTACTTATTATTATTTTTTATTATTAATATTATTATTCTTATTAATTTTATTATACGAAATTAATTATATTATTATTATTATTATAAATTTTGTACATATTATTATTTTTTATTAATTTTATTATACAAAATTAATTATATTATTATTATTAATTAATTAATTAATTATAATTTTTGTAATAATAATAATAATAATTAATTATTGCTATTACTGTGATTATTAATTATTGTTATAAATTTTTTACTTATTATTATTTTATTATTTTTATTATACAAAATTAATTTTCTTATTATTATTTTAAAAATCTTTATTATTCATTATTAATTTTCTTATTTTTATTGTAATTATTAAATTCCTTATTATTATTAATTTTCTTCCTCCTTTTCTTCTATCATCATCATCATCATCATCATCATTATTATTATTATTATTATATGAAATTAATTTCTTATTGTTATTGTTATTATTATTATTTGTTAACTTTTTTACTAATACAATTATATTAATAGAGCTGCGTAATCCTTTTGTTTTTTTATTTATTTGTCAGTCAATCTTATAGTAGTTCAACAAAATTGGACAACACTTGTTAATGTATTTTTTCAAAAATAATTTAAATTTCGAGATAAAAGAAAACTAAAAATTTTTATTAAGAAAACTAAAATTTTTTATTTTTTTTTTATTTTTTATTTTTTCTTTTTGATGTATAATAGTTTAAATTTTTTAATTAAGTATCTAAAATTTTAAACATAAAATAACTCAATACAAAATGTTATTTTTATTAATAGTTTATTGAAGTAGTGAATATTGTACATAAAAATTGATATTTATAAAATTTCATTTAAACTTTCATCTTTGTCAATATAGTTTTTTGATATTTTATAATAAATAGGTGATGGTTATGTATTCAACATATATTTATTTGTTGGATACTCTAAAAATATGAAGAAAAAGATGAACATTATTCTCTTAGTCATGTATATAAAATATTAATAAAAACAAAATTTTGAATTGAATAAGATACATAATTAAAAATTTTAAAAATTGATCATTAAAATAAAAATAAAAACAATATTTTATTATCCCAAAAAGTTAGGGATGTCAATGGGTCGAGCCGCTCCTGGCCGAACCCTCGGACTGGTAGGCCTTTGACTCGACGGGCTGGAGCTGGCTGACCAACCTATCCTTAATATTTTAAAAATTAAAAAAATGACGTCGTTTTTGTTTGGCCCATTCTGGGCCCGACCTCAGCTCGTGGCTTGGTAGGGTCGAACAATTTTGGCCCATGGTCCAATTAACTCGAGCCAAAATCGGGCTTGATCAAGTAAGCCGGACCAAAATTGACATTCCTGCAAAAAGTTGAACTACTTTTCTCCATCTAATATTTCTTTTTAATTGATACCTTCATGCCATCTTTTTCTTTTCTTATTTTATTCAACTTATGTAAGCATTTATGATGGCTGGGATTGGCTCATTAACAACTATATTAGATTGATCGTTCCTTTTTAATGAAAAAAGATAAGTGACTATACATTCCCATGCTACTAAGTTAATGATTTCTTCCACAATTTCATGAAATTATTTATAAATAATGAAAGCGAACATAATATTAAAGGATGTGATGGAATAGTTAAATCAGTGCAAGTTGAAACAATTAGAATGATAAAAATAATTTAATAAATTGAAATAAACTTTATCGCTTTAAGTGGTCCTAGGAATTAAACGAGAAATTACTTCAAGGGATGTCAATTACACATAGTAAGTCGCTTGCAAATAAGTTTGGTAGTGGGTCAGATTGAGTTTAGGTTTAGTCCAAAAATAATTAATCAAGTTTGAACTTGATTTGAAGTCTGATCGGACTTAAGCTAAGTTTGATCATTATTTTCTTTTTTTTTTTAATTTTAAAAACAACTTTATTTTACTAAAAAAGATGTTATTTTAATTTGATATATTTGAATCTTATAACGTAGTGAGTCAGACAATATAAATTTGAGTCCAAATTGAGTCGGGGTCGAGTTTGGACACAAATATCATCCCTACTTATCAAGTGGAAATTAAGGCAAATATTATATATAAGAAAACGAAAACATATAAGGTTTTGTTTGCAATTAAACATTAAAAAGAAAAAAATGTGGTCATGGCTTTAAGTTGTAACCAACTACTATGGTCCAAACTGTTTCTCTTAACATCACTATAACAAAAGTCGCTCCTTTTGCGACGATTCACCAAAGATATTCCTTTAGCAATGATTTGGTAAAACATCGATTTAGCAACAATTTTATAAAATAGTTGCCAAATGTGAACAACAAACAACGTTGTTGTTGGCTTTGATTTTTTCGTTTAAATTGGAAGAGATATCGTTGTTGACCGAAGCCAACAACAATGTCGTTTGTTGTGGTTCACAACAAGAGACATCATTTTCGTTCCATTTTAAATGAAACAACAATGATGTCATTTGTTGTTCACAAAAAACAACGTCGTTGTTGGTTTTACAACAAACGATGTCGTTTTTCTTCCATTTTAAATGAAACAACCAACGATGTTAGGCAATGTATATGTTTGTATCCTTAATGTACATCTATATGGTGGGTGTATATATAGATAGAGATATTCTAGGCGATTTCTTAGGTGATTGTTTCCTTGCCTAGCTCAAACACTCTGTGTATATATTGCTATACTACGTGAATGAAAAAAAGGCTTTTAACTCTAAAAAATTTACATGGTATTAAAGTCAACTAATAGTTAGGGTTACACAAAATGAGGAAAAAACCTGGTGAGAGGAAAAACACTGAGAGACAGAGATGACAAAGGATGGAGGATAGATGAACCAAGGGATCGGTGGTAATGATGACAAGAAAGAGGAGTAATGACGGAATTACCGACCCCTCATCCCCTACTTCTTGCATAACTCAGATATTCTTGAGCTAAATATATGTGGAGTCACTCTTAAAGGTGAGTCTAATTATTGTGAATAGGCTACGATCATGAAAAATGCTTTCCGAGCAAAATAGAACTTTGTTTTTTTGGTGGCACGATAAAATCACCTACTAATAATATTGAAGATTTGGAGGATTGGCTTAGTGTGAACTCGATGTTAGTAGTAGGGGTGTTTATGGTAGGGTATCCTGACCCATTCATAAATAACCTGAACTTGAATCTGAATGTCAGGTTTGACAATTTCACAAACTTGAACCTGAACCTGAACCTAAAGAACCTCTAGGATCGGTTAACTTATTTTCAGGTTCGGTTCTTAGGGTAACCAGAATCTATTCATATCAATATATATGACAAAAAATTATAAAAAATAATAAGCTCTATTGAAAGTTTATTAAGAAATGAGACATTACCAACAAAACCTTACGTAAGGTTTTGTGTTCAATTTTTGTTAATATAATGAATAACAATCATTTTTATATTTAAATTGAGAATAGCAATGTAGTTTGTCCTTATATGAATCATTGATATAGCAATGTAGTTTGTTGTTATATGAATAATTGATAAAATTACTAAAATCACTTGTAAATTCAGTTCTTCTAAAAAAAGGTAATTCAATTCAATGGTCTTAATACAAACCTTGTAAATTTATGACTAAGATCATTTGAGTCACAATTGATCTTTTATCAAATATCGCAATATGACTTCTTATTACTATGAATCAATGCGACAACAAACCGCTCTACTAGACCTTATTGATTTAAAAAAATAGAACTGTTATTCTAACATCATTAAATCTTATTTTATCATATTAAAATAAAATAATAATAATAAACTACTAAACACAAACAGTGTCCTTTTTCTTATTGCAACTTAGTGTAGAAAATTCAATTAATATCATAATTAAAATTTCAAATATTATATTATATAAAGCGCAGCCATATAAATAAATACAATTCTATAGTCTATTACTAAATCAACTAATTTTTATTCCTTTCTAATAAATAAAACTATGTTTGTATTTGTACAAGACAATATTATTATATGCTTATTATTTATTGGCAACTATATTATATATTTTTAAGAATCAGTATTACTTACTTGTTTAATGTTTATGATATCTCATAAATATCTAAGCCAATATATGTGCTTTAAAAAAACTAAAATTGTAGGATTTCTTAATAAATGTGTTTTACACTTATTAATTTCTTTAATTAATCTCTAAATGATTATATTATTTTAGTCAATGAATTTTTCTACTAATAGTTTAATACTTCAATCAATAATTTTGACACATATCAATTACTATTTAAAGTAGAAGTATTGAGTGTTATGCATTAGTTATTATTTATAATAGCAATGTTCAAGATTAATGTTTAATAACACAGAATTAAAGTAGTTTTTTTCCTTTTCTTCTTTTTTTGTCCTTTTCTTCTCTTTTTTGCTCAAGAATTAATATAGTAAATACTAGTGAATTTATTATTATTATTATCCTCTTAAATTATATCTAAATATATGATATGTTTTTTTGGATGTTTTAGGTTCAAGTTTAAATCTGAACCTATAAATCAGGTTTAGTTCGGTTAACTTAGAACTGCAAGTTGGAAACCTAAACCTAAACCATGAACCTGATTTTTCAGGTTCGGTTTGATCAGGTTCGGTTCAAACCGAACCTAAACTCAAGTTCGGTTAACCTTATTTGCAGATTCGGTTTATGCGGTTTAGGTTTGGTTCACAGGTTTGCAAGTTTTCTTGAATACCCCTAGTTAGTAGGATGGATTATGACTTTGACTGATGTTGGCTTGCATTCTATCATAACTTATATGGATAGTGTATATGATTTATGAGATGATTTGAAAATTTGGTTTGATGTTGGAAATGCTATGCGTGTGCATGAATTAAGAGAAGCTATAGGGAATTGCAAGCAAGTAGGGCAAAATGTGACTCATTATTTTGGTCATATGAAAGCCTCATGGGATGAATATGATGGCAATCATAATATAACCCAATGCACTTATGGTGGATGTTTGTGTAACTTGGGCAAACAATATTTGAAGAAAGTGGAAATTGAGAAAAAAACATTAGTTTTTTTGTTAGGTTTGGATGGAACAATGTTTGGCAATCTTAGAACCAGTATCTTGAGTATGGAGCCACTTCCTTGATTTAGTAAGGCTTACAAAATGGTGATAAAGGAGGAACGACATAAGAACCTGAGTCAGATGTAGTGTTTCCAAGTGCTCTATATTCTGCCTGAGTTGATGATCTACTCACTATAGATTGCTTCTTTGCCTTCCAACTCACCAATGAATGTCCTAAGAATATGTAGTACCCTATTAGTGATCGCCTAGTTTCTGGACACTCTGCGTAATCTTAGTCACTGTATGCGGAGACGGAACGGAACAAAAATTTAGAGATGGAACGGAACAAAAATTGGAGACAGTGAGGTGTTTGGTTGTGATGGACAGAACAGAAAAAACTGTTTCCGTCTCGATGACAAAAATGTGTTTGGTTGCAGTGGACAGAACATAAAAATTATGTTAATGATGAAAATATCCCTGCTCCTTAATATGATTAGAAATATGTAATTCATTGATAATTTTATAACGAATGATTTATATTAGTAAAAAAGTTAACAGATAATAATAATAATAATAATAATAATAATAATAATAATAATAATAATAACAATAATAACAATAATGATAATAATAAGATAATTAATTTCATATAATAAAAATAA
>JANTNU010138848.1:0-15894 GCA_024752395.1 Erythroxylum havanense
TTTTGTGTCACTCGAATATGTATTTTGTTTGGTTTATTTGGGCCTGTACATATTCTTTGGATTTGTTTCTGGAAAGTCTGTGATGTATTATATGTGTGTTAAGTGTAATGTTGATTTTGTTTGTTCTGTCGTGGGTGGCATCCATGTATCCTCCCAGGGGATATTTGGGTGTTACAAAATTATTTTGGTGGCGTTATGAAATTAAGACAATGAGGAACGTTTCTCTAGAAGGAAGTTTTAGCAAATTCCTTCAATTTGATAGTGAGAAAATTGTCCTAATATAAGCATAAATTAAAATAAAGTTCAGGGGCAATTCTGGAAGTCCACTTAAAGAGTTAAGTTGTAAGACTAACATGGAGGGGCATAAGGGTCTTTAAGTAATCATTTAAGTGACATGGCAAGTCAGTGTCATTTTTAAAGAAGGAAATGAGAGAGGCACGACACTTAGGAACAAAAAAAAGAAATAAAAGAAGAGAAGAGAGGGTGAGAGCATTTCGGTGGGAGAAGAAGAAGAAGAAGAAAACGTTAGCCAGGGGTGTCGATTTTTTTGTATTTCCAAGGGGGTTTGATGCTTTCAAGAAGGAAAAAGGTGGAAGAAGACAAGAGCTTCCTTCCAACCTAAGGAAATTTCGAAAATGAAGAAGATGAAGGTAAGTGATGATTCTTAAGCTTTGAATTTTTAGTGAGATTTTGGTTTATTTGGCTTAAGATTGATATGGGTTTGTGAATTATGAAGTTAATTTTGGTGATTATGCCTTAGGTTAGGTTTAATTTGGGTGTTTATTGATTAGGGAATTTCAATATGGATGAAGGAAAGGAATGGCAAAATTGAAGCTTTAAACAAGTTTCTAGCAAGAATTTGAGGTGGGTACTGTGTTTATATTTTGAATTATAAGCTAATTGTGAGTTTTTGAAAAATCAAGAAAAGAGAAGATTTCTGAATTTTATCATTTCCGATTGATTTTTGTAAAATTATTCCGAGGTTAAATTCATTGTTTACGATGTTTTGATTACGATGATTTGATAAATTGAAAAAAAAATATAAATTCTGAATTTCGTTATTTATAAATAAATTTGATAATTTATGGAAATTTTCAAATTTATTGTGTTGAATGTTTTTGATAATTGTTATAAGTCTTGCATTCTTTGGTTATGAATGATTGGAAGATTGTTATGTGATTTTTTTGATGGGTCATGTTAATTTGAAATTGCGGATTTGAGAATGTAAATGAGTAGATGTATAGGAGTTGGTTGTTGCCATTTGAGAGTACATATATATGGATTGGTTTGGAGTTGGGAGATTGAGGATTATGGGGGTTGAAGTTATTCTGTGCAGGTGATGGAGATTGGGTTGAAGATTTGGCTAAAACAATTTTAGGGGAGCTGCTGTTAAATTTTACTCAACAGGCTGAAACTTCGACTAAGATTTTGACCCCCTTAGAGTGTGATTTGGATTTGAGGGTCTTCTAGAAAATTTTAGTTCATATTTAGATCTTTCCAATGGTATATAATGTGCCTTATTTGGAGTTAGGAGTGAAAACGTATGAGGTTTGGACATAGTTCAGTTACTGTTCATGGTCAATTTTAGGCAGAATCTTTGGAAGGGTTTTTCACCCCTTTAGAGCCGTCATTGATTTTTGCATCCTTCATAGAATATGTAGATTATCTTTTACCCTTTCCATTGAGGTATCATATGCAATTTTATAGATTTGGAGTAAGAAGTTATGAGGATTGGAAGAACACAGTTACTGTTAATATGGTTATTTTTACTGTTTCATTGGTCATTTTACAGGTAGTACCTTTGAGTGAGTATTACCTCTTTTAATGACTGAATTGATTTTTGCTTCCTTCATGAAATTTGTAAATTATCTTTTAATCTTTCCATTGAGATATGATATGCAATTTTTGGAGTTAGAAGTAAGAACTTATGAGGGTTGGAAATTTTCAATTACTGTTCATATGATCATTTTATGGGCAGTAACTTTGAAGTAGTTTTTGACTCCCTTAGAGGCCATATTGGGTTTTTAAACCCTTCATAAAAGTTATAGAGTTTTCTTTGAGCTTTTTACTGATACCAAATTGGCGAACTTTGGAGTTCGGTATAAAGAGTTATGAAATTTCATTTTAGTTTAAGAATAGGATTTCTGATTGGGCCCTAAGCCTTTTATATTTCAGGAGGCAAATTAAGGTGAATTTTTCAAGACCTGTTCGAAGGTAAATAGATTAAGTTCGTTTTTTAGGGTTGTACTTTCAAAATTTTTCGAATTCATTGTTCTATTTTTTTCGAATGATTTGAATAAATTGAGAAATGTCCTCAATTGATCATTTCATTGGTTTTGAATGATTGTGAAATTGCCATATAAATTCTAGATGATGAATGTGCAATGTGAATTAGAATTTGTGTAAATTATGATTGAGTTTTGATATGTGTATAAAAATCAAGTTTCGAAATATGCCTTCGAGCAATCCGTTTTTCAAGTATGAATTATGTGTTATGTGGGTTTGGTCAGGTCCCATAAGCTTGAGTCAGTGCACTGGTCTCATTTTTATAGACTTCACCCGCCTGCCTACTAGTGGCACTGGAGCTCCGATTTCGGACTCCCATAAGTTCATGGCTACATTGGACCGCTATACGGGAAAGTGTAGTATATTCTGTTCACGGCTGCACAGGACCGTTATATAGAAATGTGCAGTATGTTCCGTTTTGGACCGACCCAAACTATTTCTGATGTGATTTGTGTTTTGTTTCTGCGAATTAAGTGTTTTTGTTTCTGTGAATACTTGTGATGCATTTATGTCCTTATATTGTTCATGAATGTTTTGGAAAATTTGAGATTTTGGAAAAACTAAGCACTTATGATTGATTTGAAAAATTGAGAAATTTTGAGGAATAAACCTTTGATGTTTTACCTACTATGACAGTTCTATCAACTGAAAATGAGGTTTGAAAATATTTTTGCTTATTATTTGATTTATAAGCATGTTATCCACGAGCTGTCAAGCTCAACCCCTTTCATCCCCATCTCCAGGTTTCAAGCAGGAGATTGGATGAAAGAAAGTCAGGGCGTTTGTTCGATTTTGCTTAGCTTATGTTTTGTGTATTTGGGATTTTGGTATCGGTTCTATATATGGCTTGAAATGCCATAAATGTATTGTAAGCATTGAATTCATGATGTATATGAATTATGGATTTATGTATTGAATTTGAGATATTTTGTAAGCAATTATTTTATGAGGTTTATGAATTATGAAGAATGATGAAATTTTTGTATGATTATGGTAAATAGTGATTGTATATGAATCTGATTGGGTTGTGTTTTGGATTGACTGATGAAATTGTATATTTAATCAAGATCTGATTGTGATGTGGATATGGATGATTTTGATTATGATTGTGAATTATTGAAGTGCTAGGTTTAGAATTGTGTTTGTATATGTTGGGATTCCGAACAGGAGGTCCGATGAATTTGATGAATTGTGTGGATTGATTTGCTATATAGAAGTGTGTTTAAAAATGCAGGTTTTGGGTTTGTTAAAATACAGCCGTTATGCTGCCCAATTTTTGTTAGGATAGTATTTGGACAAGTGTGATTAATTTCTTTATGGCAAAAGAAAGATAAAAATAAAATATATGTTTTGTTTACAAGATGAGAAATGATGAATTTGGAGAATGAAATGAATTGAGCTTATGGCATAGATGAATATTTCCAAATGGGGAAAATGTTTTGATTTGAGTGACATTGAATAAAGATGTCTATAAAAAAGAAAAAAAAAATTATACCGGTTTTGTATTAGTTTTAGTCTATGGTTTCCAACGTGATAGTTTTCTAAGATATTCGTTTTTGGATTGTCAGATCCGCTTTCGTTTTGTCTCCGCTTTATGAATTTGTCTTCGTTTGTTTACTTTGATCCTTTTAGCCATTCGATTCCACTTTCGTTTTTATTCCGCATTTTGTTATCCGATTTTCTAATTCGATCGCATTCGATTCATTTTGATTCGTTCCGCCTCTTTGTTTTCGTTTCCGAAAGCTCTTGATTCGTTTAGGTTTTCTGTTTTTCACGATTTCATTTCGCCTTCGCTCCTTTCTCTTTGTTTTCATTTTCGTTTTCCGTTCTTATCCGGTTGGGGTCCGGTCTCGAGATTGAGTCCCAACATTTTTAAGTTCTGCTAGGTTGGAAGAGCCATGGGAGTTTGGAACTCTTAGTAAATTTTTAAAGTATTTAACGATCAATCTCCTCAAATCATCTTTATTTGTAATCATTTTCCAATCGGGATCTTAAAGACAAGTTATTTTAATTGCATTTCTCCATACCAAGACTAAATTATGGAAAAATCTAGTATTACAGTCCCTTTCCTTGAGTCACACTAACCTTGCTTTTTGCATCAGCAAAGTATTGTGATCTCGAAAAGCCTTAGTATACTTTTTAAGCTTACATTTCTCAACATTTCTTAGTTCAAAATTATAAGGGTGAAGATAAGATCTTTCCTTAGCAAGTCTTAATTCCATTTTGGCCTCTAACAATTTAGTAGAACTATTATAATATCCAGAAGTGAGAAAATATTTAAGCTTACCCCTGAGAAGTTGAATTTTCCCCATTAACTAGTATATTGCATTACAACTTATTATGCTAGAGCCCTAGATTTCTTGTACAAGATTCATACATCCATCCTTAGTGGTAGGCAGGTTGATAAATCTAAATGGAGATTTAGTGGGAGGTAGAGAATTTAAGTTTAGCACCTCCAACCTTGAGTGATCAGAGTAAAGGGGAAGGCCAAAGAATCCATAAGATTCTATAAATTTATTTAGCCACAGGTGGTTTATAAGGATCGTGTCCGACTTCTTTCTAATGTGGTAACTTTATGCTTTCTTATTACTCTAAGTATATAAATTTCCAATTGATCTTTAATCTATCAATTTTAGTATGGAAATATCATTTCCCAACTCTTGTCCAGTGTTGAAGATATTAATTATATCCCACTGAGCTTCAAATGGATGCAGAATATAATTCAAATCCTCAGCTAATAACCAAGGCTTGTTAGTATAAGTCTTCCTAGAGTTTGACTCTCTAAAACTCGAACTTGGTTGCATATATAACAGTGATTACAATTTCAAAACCTATCTCAATTAGCTTGCAACTAAGGTGGATATATTGATCGGATGAGTTTATAACATAAGCCTAGATTTTGAGTGGATTGTAAGCATAAATAATTCTACCATTAAAGTGGGAATTGTGCTTTTACTTCCGTAGAAGCTACTTCCACACTAAATGGCCTTCTCTTTACACAATAAAATACAATCAAGATCTTCTCATTCATACATATCTTACAAATTTAGAATATATGAGAACACCTATGGTTCCTACTTTAACTCTCTTTATACTCACTTCTTTGATAATACTAAATATTGCAATACTATTGCTGCTCTTTTATACCTTTACCTTACTTGTCTTGATATTTAATTGTCATTAACAAAGTTTCACAATTCTTTCATTGTGCTACTGATGTTTACTAGACAGTTGTTAAGCAGATTCTTTAATATTTATAGTCGATAACCTCTCAAGGCCTACACTTAACCAAGACCTTAACCCTCACTCTCATTACCTACTCTAATACTGTCTTGGATAATGACTCTTATGATCATTTTTCTACCTCTAGTTACTATATTTTCTTAGGATCTAATCATATTTTTTAAGAACATGAAGAAAAAACTCATTGATAATCATTCTAGTGCTAAGGTTGAATACAAAAGTGCTACACTTGTCTACATATTTTTATTAGATCATATCTCTTCTTTATGATAATAAGATCACATATCTTTTTAGTGAAATTGACTTATTTGATCTTAAACTCACCTTATAATGTGATAATCTTGGTGCTATATGCAAATCTAACTTTTTATACTCGTACTAAGCATATTGAAATTAACATTTATTTTATTTGAGACTTAGTTACAAAGAAAGCTCTCTTTATCCATCATATCTCAACAAAGTACAATTATTGATGTCATGATTAAGACTCTTGCATCTAATGATTTTTACAAATTTTTAGAAAAATTCATTATTACTCTATGCTTTAACTTTAGGGCAGCTGATAAGACTTAAAATTTTTAAAGAATATTTCAAATAATTTTAGCTATGCTATATTTTTCTCTTACATATTTTTGTTCTATAATAATGTAATTATCATAATTATGATAATTATATAAATAAGATATATACAATGTTATTTTTCATCAATAAACATATAGCTCACATATTTCCCTTGTAGTACCAATTAAAACTCTTATATTTCCCTCATCTAAGTGGACCAAATGTCATCTTTGAGTCTATTCATAACCTGACATAACAAAATTAATATAGACCCAGCTTAAGTCTAATGGTAACCTAATCTAATAGGTCTAACTCAAATGATTCAAATTCAACATAGTTAAATTAAGATGTGTGTGTGTGTGTGTGCGTGTTCGTGCATGCGTGCATTTATAAATAAAGATATAGTACATTACAATTTACAAATTCAAGATATTCAAACTAATTTGTCCTAAAAAATACACTAAATAAGAGAAATATGTTAACTTTGCTAAAGATCTTTTCAACATCAAACCTTTCAAGTGAAACTAGGATATTGTGAAATTAATCACATGTAATATTTTAATACATTTTTTAATCTTTTAATTAGTCTTTCCTAGTTTTAACTTAAATAGGTTGTTAGAATAAGATAAGTGAGGATCAGTTGGTAGAGATTTGTAGAGCTTTTCTAAGTGATTATATTTTTTATATACCGTGTACCATTGCTCAATAAGGATAAGAACATTCACTCTAAATTCTTTTTATAATTGAAGCTATAGTTTGCCTCCATGGTAGGCAAAAAACCAAAAGACAAAAATGGTGAGAGCTTTGGTGAGAAGAAAAGCAAGATTCATAACCCATCGACAACTTATTACTTTAATCCTGGAGATAATATAGGGAAAAATATTAACAAAAAATCCTTAAAAGAGTGTTCAATTATGAAGAGTTGGCAAAGGCTATAATAAATGCTTTTCGAGCAAAGAAAAAATTAGGTTTCATTAATGTTACAATTGTTAAATCAGAGGATGATTCAAAAGATATAGAAGACCAATGAAGAGTAAACTCCATGCTGATCAGATGGATAATGATTACTATAGTACTGAGACTTAGGTCTATTGTAGCATATATGGAGAGTGCATGTAACACCCCCACTCTCATGAGACACGTACCTGACATCCTGAGTGATATTCGAATACATACCCTGCAAGGGTGGCATGTTAGAGCACTCACATCACTAACTTAATCATGGCATCATCATATAAAAACATAAACATCACAATATTTTAAAACCAACCAAATTCTTCCTTTCATTTCATAGAAACTAAATATGTACATTATAGCTTTACAAACCATCCAACTATGCACATCATCCAAAACCTAATACAAAATATATTATAAGAAAGAGGAATTATATAAAAAATTTGATCTAATCCTTCAGTCTCAGCTAACCGACCTTTGCGCCATTTCTTCTTCCCAAAAGTACAAGAATTATGCTTCTTGTAGAGTTTCTCTATCACTAATGTCCTTTCTTAGTCCTGAAAAATCAACGTTGAAATTTTAATGAGTTTTGCGAACTCAGTAAGGTAACCATCGTCAATGTTTCACTTAATTCATACATCACATCAAAACATGTCAACACGTAATTCACATTTTTTCATTTAGCATATGGCATCACATATCATTTACATCACATAACCACTCTTATTCAAATACATGTCTACAATATATTTTAGTCAGTTAGACACACGTATTGAATGTATATGCAATGCTCGTGAGACTCAGTTTTAATTATTACATTATTGTGACTGAGTGCCTAAACTGTCCGTATCTATTGTGGATACCGGGCTTATTGATACTATCCTTTATCCATTAGGAATATAGGGTTCATTATACATAATGAGCTTTTGGCTTTTAATCACATTCCGAGCTTTAAGCTCATTTTTGATGGCTACTCAAGTCACAATTCTCATTATCTGATCTTGCATTCATGTAATGAAATGCATCACATATATTCAATCAAATTTGTACAGCTCATATCTCTCAATTCCAATATCCAAAAATTACAAACTTTATACCAATTGAAATTTAAGAGAATAAGCTACAACTTTTATGAAGGCAACTTTCTCTTATTCGATCTACATCAATATAGTTTATTCGATAACAACAGGACATGACTTCTTTCACGGGTAGTGCTATAGCTAAAACCAAAATTGAACTTCAAGCTAAATTTCAAGACCCTTAATGACATAATTAAAATTCAATTTCTTCTTAAACATTGTATCTGTATGTCTCTAGTTTCATCTAGATAAAAAAATAATTTAATTTGGAAATCTACAGTTCAAGATATGGTCAAAATATTGTTGACTATTTAGTGAAATTATTCCAGTAAAAAAATTCCAGTACGAAACTGTAGAATTTCTTTTTCTTCTTTCTCCCTTTTACTAAATATTCCATTTGTAACTTATATCCTCCCTATTTCCTCTTCATTCCTACATCTATTTCAACTTAACTGACACATAAACGAGTAAAAAATCCATGATTAAACATAAACATCAAAAACAAAATCTATTCATGCATATCCTTCACGTTTTTCTGCATTCCTTTTTTCATTTTTTTGCACTTCTCATTTTTCTGCATTTTCTTTCCTAACTATCATTTGAATCTGTCTTTCTCTTATCAAAACATCACCTTACACCTATTCCTTATCTCTAAATTCATTTTTATCTCATTTCTAAAACACCAAAAAATTCACGTATACACATTGAAGACAAAAACAGAGCATTCACTTATATTTTCTCCAATAATTTTATGCACTAATTTATACACGTTTTCATGGATCCTTCAACTCCAAAAATCATTTCAACACTATCTTATAACATTTTTATTCATCAAATACGTAGAAAAACACATCCATATTTTCATCTTATCCATGGTGTTCATGAAAAATGACCACTATTCTCATGATCATTTTATGACAAATAAATCACCAAATCTGACTCATAATCATACAACCCATAAGGATTTGCATGATACTTACTTTTTAAAACTTAAATTTCTTCAAAAACTCTAAGAAGCCCAAATTCTCATGCAACCACGTACATCATCATGAAGGTGGATTGGGTGAAGGTTTGGTGAGAAATCGATGAAGAAGAAGAAGTTTGAAGAAGAAAGCCACTAAAGAAGAAGAAATTTAAACAAAAAGTAATTTTTTGTTCAAATTGATTAAGCATAGGTTAAAAGCAGCTCAGGACAGGATGAAAAGTTATGAAGATGCTCACCGGAAGGAAATGGAGTTTGAGGTCGGCAAGAAAGTTTTTCTCAAGACTTCTCCTTGGAAAGAGATTCTGAGATTTGGAAAGAAGGGTAAGCTGAGTCCGAGGTATGTAGGGCCTTACGAGATTCTGGAGAGGATTGGTCCACTAGCTTACAAGTTAGCATTGCCTCCTGAGTTATCATAGATTCATGATGTCTTTCATGTTTCTATGTTGAGGAGATATTGATCAGATCCTTCTCATGTCATTCAAGCTGATGAAATTCAGTTGAGTGATGATTTGAGTTATGAAGAGCTTCCAGTGCAGATCTTAGACACAAAAGAAAAGATTCTTAGAAACAAGACAGTGCAGCTAGTCAAGGTCTTATGGAGGAACCATTCAGTGGAAGAGGCCACGTGGGAGCCATTGTAAGCTATAAAGGAGAAGTATCCTCATCTCTTCGTTGATTCAGGTAAGAATTTCGAGGACGAAATTCTTTTAAGGGGGAGAAATGTTGGACCTTAATTCTTTTTCATAGTAAATAGGCATGTTTATTTTATTTTGAGGTTTAGTTTAATAAATTCCTCTTAGTTAGAATAATTTGACATTTTTAGTGCTTAGTTAATGATTATTAAATAAAGGAACTTAGTTAAAATTAGAGTTTTGATAAGTTGTTAGAATTTAAAGGAATAAGATGAATGGGGGTAATTTAGGAAGATTGCTTAGGTTTTTAAGGCTTAAGGCTTTCAAGGAGGGGCATTTTAGTCTTTTTAGTTTAAATTAAAAGAAGAATGAAGGAAGGAACCCCAATGTGTCGTGAGTGAAGAGAAGAGTTATGAAATTTTCAGGTTTTAAAGAGGGATATAAAAACTACGTAGTTTTGATATAGGTTTTAAGTTAAGAAACAATTTCCCTAAGTCTTTTAAAGGAACACTTACGAAACTACAAGAGAAAGAAAAGAAAGGGACTTTCGATTGGAAGAAGAAGAAGAAGAAGAAGAGGAAAAAAGGTTAGGGCTTTGGTTTATCTTACCTTAGAAAACAAAATTGGAGAGTTTCTTTAAGAAGAAAAAGGAAGAGGAAGAGTTTAATCCTTCATTGGAGGCAAAAGAAGCAATTTCATGGGAGGTTCAAAGGTAAGAGATTTTTCAAAAATTAATGGTTTTAGAGATGGGTTTTGGTGCTAATAGCTTAGGAAAGGTATGGGTAAGGTTATATAGGTTAAATTTCATGTTTTCTTTTCCTAAGAATTGCCAATTTTGTTATCTCATATTAATATGGGATTATTATGCTTGATGAAGGTCAAGAGAGGCCATTGGAGTTAGAGGAAAGGCAAATTGACCAAGATTAACGCCAAAGGAATTAAGGTGGGTGATTTCTTAATAATTGAGTTAATAGGCAAGTTGAAGTTTTTATACTAAATGCTATTTAATGCTTTCCAATGATTTATAAAGTTTGTATAAATGACTCTTTGTGATGTTTTGAACTTGTATTAGATGTTTTTTGTATGTAAATACATTGTGGAATTAATTGTAAAATGATTTGCGAAGAAAAAGATTCGAATATATGTGATTTCGAAAAAATGTCATTTTGGGCGATTATGTGAAAGTGAATTTTGTAAGGGCCTTTTGTGGCTAATATTTATGAATGGTATGAATTATGTGATATGCATGTTTTCTTTGGGTTTGTGGTGGTCTCTTAAGAGTCAGGTGCACCTGTCTAATTATAGGCTTCTCTCGCCTGCCCGTTAGTGGCAATGGAGCTCATCACGGACTCCCATAAGTTCACAGCTACACATGACCGCTTTGCGGGAATGTATAGTACGTTCCATTTTGGATCTACCCGAACCACTTTCTCTGTGCTTATGTGATACTTTGATGTAATGAATTTGTGAAGAGTTTTGATAAATTGGAAATGTTTTGATCAATGTGAGTTTTGCTTTGAAAAGGAATGAAATAAAATTGTTTTTGCTTATTCTTGATTATTAAGCTATTACCCACTGAGCCGTCGAGCTCACACCCCCATTTTCTCCCTTCACAGGCGACGAGCGAGAAACCGAGATACAGCATCGGGATTGAGGCATACTCCTATGCCTTTTGCTTTTGAAGCTTTATTTGGAAACAAAGCTTTAGATGCATTTTGGATCAATGATCTTTCTTTGTAATTTACACTTTTGATGTTTTTAATGTATTTGGGCTAAAATGCCCTCTAAAGCCTTGTAATACCTTATATCTTTCATGTAATTACAAGAGATTTGAGTTTGAATGTATTTTTGTGTATGTTGCCCCAAATGTATTAATGTATAGTTTGAATTGACAAAAAGAATGAGATTGTGTTTGCTGCCATTTTGAGTTAATTGTTGAGTTTGTATGGATTGGTTGATGATTTGGGAGATTGAAAATTGTGTATATTGAGGTTTTTGTGCAGGTACTTGAGTTTGGATTGAAAGATTGAAGTTTTTGGCTAGTGGATTATTAGGGGAGGTGCTATCAAATTTTTGTAAAAATTTGACAGAAACTTAGCTTGTATTTTTGACCTTCTTAGAGCCTGATTTGGGTTGGGGGTCTTCTTTAAGATTGTAGCACATGTTTAGAGCTTTCCAATGGTATATAATTTGTCACTTTTGGACTTAGGATGAAGAAGTTATAAGATTTGAAAGATGATAGTTACTGTTGATAAGGGTTATGTTTGTGCAGTATCTTGGGAAGGGTTTTTCACCTCCTTAGAGTTTGTTCTGATTTTTTTATTCTTCATAAAAGTTGTAGATTGTCTTCAGTTACTGTTCATTTAGTCAATTTTACTGTTTCATTGGTTATTATATGAGCAGTACTTTTGAGTGACTTTTTACCTCTTTTAATGACTGAATTGACTTTTGCACCATTCCTGAAAGCTGTAAATCATCTTTTTTCTTTCCATTGAGGTGTAGTATGCAATTTTAGGGATTTGGAGTAAGAAGTTATAGGGATTGGAAGAATACAGTTACTGTTTATTTGGTAATTTTTACTGTTTCATTGGTCATTATATAGGCAGTGCCTTTGAGTGAATTTTTACCTCTTTTAATGGCTGAATTGGCTTTTACATCCTTCATGAAATTTTTAAATCATCCTTTTATCTTTCCATTGAGGTAAAATGTGATATTTTTAGACTATTGTGTTAAAAGATATGATTTTCCAAACTTTTGGCATTGTGTAGGATAATTTTATTTTGGGCAGTGACTTTGAAGCAACTTTTGACCCCCTTAAAGACCAAACTAGCTTTTCCACCCTTCATGGAAGTTATGGAGCTTCCTTTGAGCTTTATTTTGACACTCACTTTGTCAATTTTAGAGTACGGGAGCAAATATTATGATTTTTGTAAATTCAAAAATTTTCTACATCTCCAGATTTCATCCTTAGGCGTGGCCATGCCTAGTCTCTAAATTTCTTAGGCGTGCCCACGCCTAATCTCTGAATTTTCTGCCAGATTGGGAATTCTTGATTTTCTTTCCTTCGTCCTCACTTTTTTTAATTTTCTTTCATTTTCTGATTTTTCCTTTTTTCAAATTAAACCTCCTCTCACTCTTTTGCTTGTAACTTTTTTGTTTGACTTCTGATTTACTCGATTTTCGAAACATCGTTTTTTAAAAAAAGACAATTTTTCTACCCGATTTTGATAAAATTAGAGCTTTCGGGTTTTAGTTAGAATTTACGGATCAAAATCAAAGAGAGTCAATTATGTGACGTTATTGAATATAATTCCATTTTGGGGCGATTTTGCAATCTATAGAGATCCGATTGAGGAGATTTCTGATTCTATTTGACCTAGAGACATGGAATTTTATTTTAGCTTAGGAATCAGATTCAATTTTGGGCCCTAAGTAGATCAATTTTATTGAGAGAGATTAAGGTGAATCTTACAAGATTTGTTCAGATGACATTAATATAAGTTCGATTCGAGTTTCCTTTTGTGGTGAGGAATTCATCCCTCGTGAGATGCGCATCCAAATGTCAAGTAGGACGTCGAACACGTGTCTCACCCGGGTGGGGTTCCAGCATCATGAACCAGTCTTTCCACTTCTGCTTTTTGGTAATAAGGGTATCTGTAAGGTCGTAAGTTGATAGGTTTTGAGTGAAGTTTTAGGGGAATTTGATGGTCTAAGACCCTGTGGGGCGGTAAGCCTTTAGGTTCTTCAAAAACATCACTATACTCCTCCAAAAGTGCAATTAAGTGGGAATTAATTTCCTGAGGTTCTTTTTCTTCAATTATGAGAAAAATATGCCCTTTGAGAAGTTGAAAAGTTGTCTGCTCCTTTTGAGCCCTTAGAACCACTGTATCTTTACCATTATTCACAGTAACTTCTCTGGATTTTAAGTCAAAACAGATAGGATTGTGCTCTTCCATCCAATCCAACCCCAAAACTATGCCACAGCCTCCCAAGCTAAGTATCTTTAGGTCTTCACAGAATTTATACCCTTGCATCTCCCAACAGAAGTTCTTAACCTTGTGAGTGGTTGTTACTTTTGCTCCATTAGCAACAGTGACAGTTAACGGCATTATTTCCTCAATTGGCAGGTTAAGCATTCTCACTAGAGTCTCATCTATGAAAGAATGAGTACTAACCGTGTCAATTAAAACACTAACCTTTTGATTTCCTACCATTCCCTTAATTCGGAAGGCATTCAGTGAGGATTTCCCACTTAGAGCATTCAGTTGAATTATTGCCTCTTCATTCCCATCATTAGTTCCTTCCATAATAACTTCTGCCTTTTCCTCTGAACACTCTTCCTCGGGACATTCTTCCTCTTCTATCTCTTCAGTGAGCATATGTAAAAGCTGTTTAAGTTTGCATTGGTGACCAGGGAAATATCTATGCCCACACTTATAACACTTACCTGGTTCTCGGATGTATGTTGTTTAGTAGTGGTTGACTTGTTGAGGTTAGCTGCTGTGGTTTTGTTATTTGTGGAGTTATTGAGATAATGAGGTTTGTTGGATATAATAGAAGTGGTTATCTTGTTTGTATTGCAGGTTTTGGAGGACTGAGGTGTAGGGTATTTATGGAGAGCTTCATTCAACTTTGCTTGTTCATAAGCTTCTTGAAGGGTGGAAGGTTTAAACCTCTTGACTGCCCAGCCCAGATCTTCTTGCAGGCCACCTATGAACACTTTCACCAGGTAATCTTGTGTTAGACCAGGATTCATTCTTTTAACAAGGGACTTGAGTTCTTCGAACTTCTCCTGATAAGCTTCCACAGCGTCCGTCTGCTTGAGTCTGTGGAATTCCTCCACTATATTAGCTTCAACATAGCTAGTAAACCTGCTGCACAATTCTTCTGCAAACTCTTCCCAAATCAAATTCATTTTACCTTCTTTCCAATCCTGATACCAGATGTCCGGTTTCTCCTCCAAAACCATGGCTGCTGATTCAACCTTGTTTTCATCAGGTATGTTATAAATCTGAAATATTTTCTGACATTTTCTAATCCATAACCTGGGTTGCTTACCATCAAAATGGCTAAAGTCCAGTTTGGGCCATAACATATTGGTTGTTTGGAGTAGTGGAAGGAAATTTGTAGTCGGGGGGTTCTATGTTGGTTCTGTGGCGGTATTTGTGGGAGTATGCTTGGTGTTAGGTAATGGTAGGGGTGGTGAACTAAGGATTCCCGCATATGTTTTGGATGTGGAGGGTGCAACTGCTGTTGTAGGGTTTGGGTGTTGATTGGTTTTGATGGTTTCTAACAGGGTGAGAATGGATTTCTGGTTTTCTTCATTACGTTTATTGGTCTCAAGCTGAGCTTTGGCCATGTCAGCTTGCATGGTTTTCATTTGTGTTTCTAATGCCTTTACTTGTTCATCGAGGGTTTTCAGTCTGGTACCTTCATGAGTCATGACAGCTAGTTCTCTGATACCAATTGCAATGTACCAGATAGTTGCTTACTTACGGAGAGGCCAAGGAAGAGGAGAAGCAATAGGAGTAAGAGAAGAGAGAATCGCAGAAGGAGGAGAGAGAATGAAGTGATAGAGAGAATATTGTATTGATTTTTTCTGTTATGTCCTCTTTAGGACAAATGTATCAACATAACACTCATGTATGGTTGTTGTAACCGTAGAACTAGGAATAAAAGGAAAACGATAACAGAGTAAAAATATATATGCTTGCACGTGGTCTGGTATGCTTTAGTGGGCCTCTAGCCTTGTAGTAAGCCTTGTAGTAAATTCCTTAGGTCCAATTCCATAATCGTAGTAGATTCATAACAGCTTCCCACTCGATTAATCTTTATATGTAGATACGAGAACTTTAGATGAATCGAGGAAGCTTGAGATCTTCTTCAAGAATGTGAAGAGACATGAAGTTGGGATCGTGAATTTGTACGAGTTTGTGCGATACACACGAAGAGTGTTACTTAGACTATGAGTGATTAGCTTATGGAAGATTCTGAAATTTGATATTTGTTAATGAAAGCGATATTTTGATTTAGTTCAACAATTGAAAAGGCTTGTGGTTGCAGGCGTTTGCTGTGTACGGTGGGTTTCGTTTACATAAAAGGGAGGAGGCTTCGGCCTCCAGCTAAGGACTTGCTTAAGGATCTGAAGCATCTC
>JANTNU010139663.1:0-15879 GCA_024752395.1 Erythroxylum havanense
ATAATTACTTTTATTTCACAATACATATATAAAACCACTCATTTAAATTCACTTAATATTTCTAAATTTCAATAAAAGATCGGGGTCCAACACTAAGAGCCTGAGGAGGCTAAGATAGAAGAAATAATACTTTGTGTAAGAGACCTGAAGAGGCTTTGGAAGGGAAGAAAGAATACGTGTAAAATTGAAGAAGTATAGTGAAATCTCAAACAAACTCTGAAGACTGGACGTAGCCCAAGGTTTGAGGTGAATTAGTATAAAATTACGGCGTCTATCTTCTAACCTTACACTTCAATTTTTCTTGTTGTTAGACAAGTAAATAGAAGTTATTTGCGATTCAAATACGTAGCTGCTTTAGCATAATATCTTTGGTATTCATTTGATAGTTGAAAAAGTTTCTTTAAAGAAATATCAACGGTTTTTGTATACTCAAAAAGATTACACAATTCAACCCCCCTTCTTGTGTATTTCGTATACTTTACGTGAATTCTATATTAACAAGTGATTTACTTCACTATGCTCTGAATAACTTCATGTGAATCAATACAATTTGAGCTTGGTTTATCCTTTTTTTTCCTTATCTGAGCACATTTTTATCTCAATTTATGCACACTTTGACAAGGAGATACTCTCAAACACATTCCATCTTTCACTTGATACTTCAGATCTCTTTAGTGTTAATACACTCGAATTTGATGTCTATCTCATTATGCTCTATAACCTCGATGTTGATCTACCAATTTCATTTATCTTACTTGAATCACTTAGTTTCTAACATAGATCAAATTCACTATTCAACAGTATCTCAAATCGATTTTAGCCTTTATTCATTTTTAGGCCCTTTTTATTTCAATGTAAAGGCGAACGACATGTCGTATAACGCCTCATACAACATTCTAATGACATCACAGTAATAATGATTGATATGCTAAAAGTCAATTAGAACTATAACTTGATCTTATATTGCTATAAACTCCAAAAATATAAACTTTAAGCATATCTCCAATAGTTAGGACTGTTGGCAATTCAAACATTCAGCTACTTACACTTTCTCTAATAACATCTTTGCTCAATCCCCTTTTTTTGTTGGGTACACATCCTTCTTATTTCAATCACACAGTAATATTTTTCCTATTCAGAATCAAATTTCCTATTCATTTTCAATTCCTCAATAAAATTTACAAATTCTAGATTGTCAGTTTAAGCTTTGCTAAATTTTTCATATGCATTTGATCTTAAATTTTATGTGATTAATACCACTTCATTTTACCCCACTGCACCTCAACATTCTATGCTCTGCATTGCACTAGATTTGATAACCTCAATACATAAATTTATGTTATTCCGTTGTTGAATTTTCTACTCAATGCATTGGATTGCAACACTAGCTTTATTGGGAAATATTCATCTACACAATCCTTTCAAACCTAATAATTACCTCAATCTTTACTGATCTGTATATTCATATATATCCAAAATGTTTCTGTATATATAATGTCTCCAAGTTTTCAAAGCAATTACAATTGTAGCAAGTTCTAAATCATATCCTGAACTATTCAATTCATGAACTTTAACTATCTCCATGCATATGAAATCACTTTATTAAGCTGCATTGGATTTCATCTTAATCTCTAATGTGAAACCTTATTACGTACTATATAATCTCCAATTCCAAATCATATTATTATCGTTGGTGTTATCTTTCCTCAAAATTCTTTTCACATTCATCACTTATACGGTCAACACATTTTTCCTCAAACATTTTTTTTGTCAAGGGATAAGATCAGTACCCCTTAACAGTCTTTGGTAGTATCTAGCAGACAATTAGTTCTAAAGAACTCCTAATCCCTCATATATTCCTTGTAGTTTTTCACTTTATCATCACCTCTATCTTCTTTGAGTCTCCCAATGTGCCATGTTCAAATACTATACCACCCATAATTTATTTGATCAAGCTAAGATTCACTTTTATGGAACTTGGCGTATAACTATTTTTACCTTCGTGATATGTAAGATTCCCTCAAATATTCAAAATGTTCTCTTTACTTTTCGAATACACTCAAAATACCATTTATGATCATAGTTGCTAATTGATACAATTTTGCTTGGATCATTTAAGTATTTAATACCATAATACTGTCGTGGGCACTGTTAACTAAAATAGATATAACCCAAAACTTCTTGTGCCTATGATTTGTTTCTTGTAATTGTTTAAGGATCTAATTCCTTAATGAGGTAGTATTATCTCATGTTATCTTTGGTTTTCTCAATTGACTTCTTCTCTTAAATGATTTTCTCAATTCATTTGATTTCCTCTGATTTCACATTGACTTATTAAAATGTCTATTCATTCATACTAGTTTCTCTACACATTTTGATTTATTTGCAATTTTAACTTCCTGTGTTGGTACCACATTCATCAGATCAAATTGATATACTCTAAACATATTCGCATAGGATATAGTGTCGACCAAAATTCTCCTCATTTTAGCAATAATGTATCCTCAAGTTCAAAAATCCAATCATATAGTTGGATACTTTACATCAAACAAAATGCATACATTCTCAGTAGCATATTCTACCTCTTATCCAATATTCACTTTTGATTCATTTATATATTCATTTCCGATTTGTTTCTTCATTGATCATTCTTAATTTGAATCATCTGATCAACTTAACCTAATTAAGGGAAATTTCTTCTTTGAAAGAAGATTTATTGCTACTATCATCGATATTGTTCATGAAATCCTTATCAATAAACTATTTTTCATGATTACTTATTAGTCATTCTTAGTACCTCAAGAAGATCAATTTTAACTATTCATGATATCTCAATAAGATCATTTTATGCCATAACTTACATGAACAGAACCTTCCTTATAATAAGGTTAAGTAAGGCATTAATCAATTTCATTTACTCTAATACCTTCGTATTTATCATCAAAATCATTACATCTTATCTAGACATGTATTTATGACAATTCACCAATTAGTAGCTTATGCTAAAGATACCTTTATCTTATTTGATTCTAAACAACACTCCTCCTTTTGCTCCTGTCCTCGATCGTGGGGAATATGCCATGATCACGTCCTTCTTTTTTTTTCCTCGAGTTCATCATATATAGTAACACCATTAACAATCTCAATTCATTCCTAGTTGATCACTATAAGCATTTTCACGTCTTATTCTAGCTCAGCTTAGACTTTGAACTATAGGAACTATGACTAACAATATTCAATAAGTCATAGATTGCTTCTTATATTATCTCCACACATATAATACATACATGCTCAATATTCTCACTTGTCATGTGTTCCTATTATCAGATGTGCACTCACAATGGCAAATCAACTTAACCTTGACAACTTTTTCATATATCTCTATCATAATCTCACCTTCCAATTACTGTATATCATCCTACATACATATTTTTTCAATCTATTCGGAATCATAGATACATAATCATCCTAAAATTCTGATCTCAATTTCACAAACATATTGTTATACTAAATCATAACTCTTATCACATTTATCCGACATTCATTTCAAGTCCAAGTTTGACCCCTCCAAGCCATATTTTTTTTTCTTTCAACTTGACTTGTACACTTTAAGTCTCAACATTCATATTGATATCACTTCCTTCCTTAATCAGCCCATGACAATGTATTCATATTTATATCTCATTTGAGGATATATTACCACAGTACAATATTGATGTCGTATTCTATAATACATCCACCAATATGAATGCATTGAATCTAGTTTTTGATCTTTGAGGGTAGGCTTTCCATGATAAGTAGCTGAGATTATAAGCTCTTCTCACAATTCAAAGATGGAATTTGGTAATTCTTTCATTGTCTAAAGGTCGAAAGTTCCTTACCTAATACAATCGGGTTTGTTTTAGGAAGGAACTGGATGCCGCAACGAAGGACTCTTGGAGTGTATAATTGTTATTGATGATGTGAAATGTCTAAATGTATAAGGGGATTTCGAAAATTCAAGGAGACATTTTTCTTTATGTGAGGAGAATTTTGGTCTGCATCATAGGTTGTGAAAATGTGTTTGGGAACCACAAATCCTCCCTAATGATGAGGTTTCCAACACAGGAAATTATGTTTTTAGATCGATTGAAATGTGTGGAGTAACAAGTATAAATGAACAGGCATTAGTATGAGTCAATGTGGAATCTTTGAGAATTTTAAAGAACTATGGAGATCTGTCAAGAAATAGGAAGTTTAATGAGAAACTGAGGATAACATGTGATCATACTAATGCACAGAGGAATTAGTTACTCAAGGAATTTCATGAACTAAATATAAGATGTTATACCTATTAGTGTTAATCATGCACTGATTAGAGTATGTTATTGAAGGTTAATGGGATCCAAGAAAAAGGATATCAATAAGTGACTATGATCTTAGTAAAGATGGAATTTTAAATGTTGAGGGAAATTCTTGTAAGCCACAACAGTGATAAAGGAAAACAAATTATTTCTAGTATTTATTAGATCTTTTAGACTTGGAGTTTTGTAGTAGTTATATGATAGAGGTTTCCAACTAAGATTATGAGGAAATTGGTTGAAATGTATAAGATGATTTTTTGTGTCGCTAAAGATGAATATAGCTGCCTGAGCTAAAATAGATACACGATTTGGAAACTTCTGCAATAGTAATTGGATTGAAAGCGTAGAAGCATGATGTGGAAAAAATCATATGAGTTATGTAGTGAATAGATAGATTAGTAGAGATTGAGGTAAGAAAGATTGAAAGGTTTGGGCTGAGGAAGCTATGTTCCAATGAATAGTATCGGATAGAGCATTGTATAGCAAAGTACCATAATTATGGATACTGGGTTACTAAATCAAGTGCAATAAAAAAGGTATAGTGACGAGTTAAGTGGCGCAAAGGAAATTAGGAAAACCCAAATGGTGGATTTGAGGGAATGTTGATGACATCAAAATATGGGTATTACCGTATAAAGAAAGGTCCTAGTATGGGGACCTCAAAAGAGCAATTGGTAGCTAAGATTGTCTATTTGAGAAAATATGTTCGAATACGTTCATGCAATTTAAATGATGCATTCCATCTCACGAATGCATGAAATATAAAGGAGTTGTGATTGAGTCGCCTATATGAAACGTTTCCACGTAGAGCTATGTTTCGTGATTATCTGATTTGTTATCTTATTTGACTGAGCCTACAGGCTAGTATTCTAATTTGACTGAGCCTACGGGCCAGTATTCTGATTTGACTGAACCTACGGGCCAGTATTCTGATTCGACTGAGCCTACGGGCCAGTATTCTGATTCGACTGAGCCTACGGGCCAGTATTCTGATTTGACTGATCCTACGGGCCAGTATTCTGATTTGACTGAGCCTACGGGCCAGTATTCTGATTCGACTGATCCTACGGGCCAGATTTTTGACCAAGCTTATGAGCCAGTATGTTGTTTATGTGAGAGGCGCTCGATCACAATGACAAGAAAAAATGTGAGTTCTATACTAATGACATTATAAGTGAATTTATGGCTAGGATTGTTTCAATCCGATATATATTGGAGTTGCAACTGGATGTAATGAGTTGAATTTTCTGAAAACTCATCAAAGGCATATGAAAGAGGTATGATTTCTGAATAATAAATGGAAGGATCAATGGATAGCATCAATGATGATGTTATAAATGAAACATCGAATAAAAATGATGATATACAAAATAGAAGGATATATGAGATAATAGTACCCCTACCTAGTTCAGTATCAAAATGAATTTCAAGGACGAAATTTTTATTAGGAGGGGAGAATTGTAACATCCCATCACCGATGGGAAGGGTAAAATAGTAAATTTGGATCGGGTTGTGATTTTGTACACAAGATTGTGCATGCACTCGTGACAATTCCCGGCTTTTGGGTCTTTGTAAAAAGTGTGAATTTATGTGTATTCTGCATTAAATTGCAAAGTAGGTACCAATGAGATTTTCGGCGCTAAAAATGACTGACCTATTGACACTCCAATTAAAGACATGATTTAGGAATTTTGTTTTAACATGAACAATTGAAATTTGGAAAGATTTATGAAAGTCAAAGCAAATGAATTGATTAAATTGGGAATTGATAGGCATGAAAGCGAGTGATTCTGAAAGAATTGAATCTCAATTCAGTCCTTTTCTGAATTGGAGCAATAAGTTATAAGATTTTGGATAAGGGCAATTTGGGCAGGATACTTAAGAGTATAAGGCTTAAGGTTAAAGGAAGGGGGCAAAATGAACTTTTCATAATTGGTAATGGTATAAAAAGGGAAATTAGGGTTTGTGAATGGGAAAGAAAGGAAGTTGCCGTGGAAGAGAAGAAGAGAAGAGGAAGAGGATGGGTTTTTAAGGAAACCATGAAGAATTTAAAGGTTTTTAAAGCCAAATTCAAGTAAGTTTAAGTTTCTTTCCTCTTGATTAGTTGATTGATTCATTTTTGAGTGATTATAGCTAAAGAATGGGTTACTGATATGTTGGATTTTTAGGATTTACGATCCTAACTAAATTTTGATGGTTTGTGAATGAGATTGGTTTGAAAATGAGTTGGAAAATAGAGTATTAGTGTTGTTTAAGTGTTTAGATGAATTATGTGTTGAATAGATTAGAAGAATTAGATTTAAATGGTAGAAAAATCTGGATTCTAGATGAGATCAGGCTCACACATCGCGGCGCGCGAATTTGCGCACGCTACGCAGGCCTGCACGTCACGCTATAAGGGAGCACGCCGCGGTGCACATTTATGCCCTCGCCGCGGTGAGCTTCTTTTTGTTGCGGCAAGGACCCCTTTTTTCAGAATGAACATGCTTTAGTTTTTAGTCTATAATTTTTTGTTCCGTTACTCAAATGAGAAAATTTCTGATTTGTTATGAACTTGAGTCAAAGGTCTCTATGTTTTATGAAGAAGTGGAATGTTAAATCAGTCTTTAAAGGTTTGAAATTTGGGATAAAAGTTGAGCGTAAAATATAGTTATATGTTGGAGAATAACTTTCAGATTTCTGAAACGAATTGAATGATTTTAGTATCAATTGAGTTCTGTTGTTTAGGGAAGGCTTTGATGGTGAAATTTTGGGATAGTGCTGGGAAAGTCACTAAAGTGCATGATACGTATTTTTGTAAATTGCTACATGAGTTTTATTTCTGATTGGGCAATGTGTAAAATAGAGTGTTTGAATTGTGATAGAGGCTTTTGGAAGGTCGGCCCACTGATGTTGCCGAGACTTCTAGGCGTTAGCACGAAAGTCAGGTGAGTGACCTAGACAGTTCTCCAATTATTAAGTGTTATTATAATTCAGTGATTTTAAATTCTCTGGAGTATAATGGTGGGACAGTGATGATTGTGAAACTCCAGACAGAAGGTTCGGAGTATCGGAGTGATATGATATAGAAGTGTTATGAGTATGTGAATTTGTAATTGTGTTTTTATTGTGACAAATTGTAAATCAATTATCTGACTGTGATATAGAAATACATGAATAAAGTGATTGAATTGTGGCACATGTCGTTCATACATGAACGCAAAATTAGTTAATGATAGTTGTAACCGAAGCAGCCACTGATCAGAGCTTTTAGCTCAACGTTATATTTGGGCCTCGAGCCCCATAGTGATGTAGAGCCTTTGGCTCAACGATTAATGAGCCCTTAATGGAACAGTTTCAGAGCCTCTGGCTCAACGATTAATGAGCCCTTAATGAGATAGTTTCAGAGCCTCTGGCTCAACGATTAATGAGCCCTTAATGGGACAGTTTTAGAGCCTCTGGCTCAACAATTAATGAGCCCTTAATGGGACAGTTTCAAAGCCTCTGGCTCAACGATTAATGTGCCCTTATAGGGACAGTTCAGGCACTCGGTCACAACACTGAAATAAATTAAAAATGTAGTACATGTTGCATTCATTTCGATATATTTGATTGAATGATAGGCAAAATGCCATACACTGGTGTGAAAACAGTTACAGGATACATCCAATTATAGAATGTATGAAAAATTGTTATATGTTTAGTGTGGTATGAAATATTAGAGCTGTTGACTAGAGTTGCCACCGATTAGAGCTTTTAGATCAACGTGCGAAAATGAGCTTCGTGCTTGTGAGTGATTCAGAGCCTCAGGCTCGACGTATACTGAGCCCTGTATCCAGCATTGGATAAGGGACAACTATTTTGAGCCCTTCGATGGGACAGTTTAGGTACTCGGTCACAGCCAAATGATAATAAATGGTAAGCGAGTGAAGTATGCACGTATCAAAATTGGGATGTATGAATGTGGATTTCTATAAATGTGTAAATGGACAATTTTGAGCAAGTGTATTATGAGACAAAGTTAGATCTACCTGAATTGTAAAATGAGATCAAATAGACAGAAATGTGAATATGTGTTATAAATTGATTCTGTATATGCGTGAGCGGACCATCGATGATGGTAACTCATTGAGTTTGCAAAAAATCACCCAAAATTTGCAATTATTTTTCAGGACTCAGAAGAATACTCCGTTAGGCAACGACTGGATAGTGATCGCACAGTGATAAAAGAGGACGGGATCAGTTGCGTCTGCATTAGTGTGAGGATTTTGGTTTATATTATGATATTTGTATACGAGGACCCTCGTGGTCATCACTTTATTTACCGTTCATGTTTTGTAAGTGTACGTATGTGTTAAAGGAAAATTTTATACTGTGATTTGACTGAGTGATGTATCGCGCCACCCTTGTAGGGCACGGACTCGGACATTACCATCGATGTCGGGTCCGGGTCTTTCGGGAGTGGGGTGTTTCAGATAATGCTATCTACTTGTATGTGAATGTGGGAAATGAATGCTTAACTAAATGTTGAATGCTGGACTTAGATATGATGAATGCGATAAATGCCTGTGTACACTGAATGAAAATTGTTGATAGCATATTATGTGATTTGATTAATTTCATGTCATTGATAGGCATGATTAGATAGATGATTTATGACTGGAGTGACTAGTATTGAAAGGAATTTAAAGCTCAAAAATATGCACAAAGAGCCACAAGCTCAATGATTAATGAGCTCGATATCTACAATAGGTATGTGACTGCGCATCTTTATACTAGTCAAAATAAAATAACTAGACTACTACTATAACACTGGTGAGTCTAGGTCGATCCCACAGAGAGCGTGTGCAAAGTTTATGAAATGAAATTAATCGGTGTTTAGGCTTAACCGGGGGGGGGTTTGAATTTTGGAATAAGAAAATAAAATGAAACTAATTAATAAAAACAAATTTAAAAACATACAAAAAATTATAAAAGTGGGAAATTCACTAGGGACTGGATTTTTTGGTTCAATCTCAGCATACAACCTAATTAAGTATATTTCATTAATTTTTTGTTCTTTAACCTCTCCTAGCATTTATTAATCGTGGGCTAACAATTAACTTGAGTTTTCCCTTAGATTTTGTTTAATCAAGATACGATCGTTAATTAAACCTAACCACCGAACAATGAAAATGTAGGATACGATCGCTAGATTTAATTAAACAGTAGCATTATGAATTAGAAAAACTGATTAATCAAGGAAACAACTACATACGATGCATTCTTTAACCTATGTCATGTTATCCCTAATGATTACGAATCATTAGTCACTACTCATGAATTTTAACATAACAATTACGGATTAAATCAAAATTCTAACAATGGGTTTGCATTTAACGATTCAATTAATGCATTAAAATCATCATCTCACAATACCCAATGGGTTCATACACAAATAGCCGAACAATGATGAAAATTCGATTATCCACACACAAAACCCAAATCAATTAATATAAGAGAACAAAATCAATTCCCAATGAGAGAAAGAAACATCAAAATAATTAAAAAAAACTTAACTCTGGTCGTTAGTGTCAATGTTGCCTTTGAACTAGTGTTAGGACATCTAGCCTTTCATAGGTCTTTCCCAGAAAAATGCCTTAGCCCCCATTCCAAACCCTATCTAAAAACCCTTAGTTTTTCCTTCACTGCCCAAACCGCATTGCAGCTCTTCTATACTGTTCATGTTGGACCCTATTTTTAGAGCCCAACAATATCTATAATACCACAAGATGTTGGGCCTCATTTATGAAGTCCAACTATCATTCTAGAGTCGAAAAGCATGAGCCGAATTCCTTGTAGTGTTATTCCAATGAACCCTCACTTTACCGTCATCTCACAAGGGTGACTTGCCCATAGTAGCCCATCACCAACATCACAATTTGAATTCTTCAAGCCAATTGTAACTCTATGCCTCTAGTTTATTTTGAAATAAGGACCTTCTCATTCGAAGCTTGATAGCTTAAGAATTGCTAAAAAAATCCAAAGTGTGTTTATAACCTAGTTATGCCCCTCTTACTGCTCTCTCATTTTCCTTTCATAAATCTCTTTCAAATCGACCATAAAAGCTACAAATTTTATTGAGAAATAGAAAAATGTTTTGGGAATCTATTGCTTCAAGAATCACTTAATTTGAAGGTTAGGTTATGAAGTTAAGGCGAAAAGAATCAACCATGCTAATGTCCTCAATCTCGTTGTACCTATCTCAGAACAATTGGAATAACTTTCACTAGAGATTTCATATTAAGGTTTTCTTTAAATAGTTTTGAAGAGCACTTCTAGATCTACAACTTTTATGAGGACCTTGAAGGCAAATTCTATCGTCTAGAGAGTCAAAAATGGGACCACGATAACATAGGATGACAATGCGCCAGACAAAATGATGTCATCACCAGATGATACGTCCTCATCAGACGAAGCATCCTCACCAGACGATACATCCTCACGAGACGAAGTGTCCTCACTAAACGAAGTGTCCTCACAAGACGATCCATCCTTACTAGATGAAGCATCCTCACAAGATGATCCATCCTCACCAGACGAAGCGTCCTCACCAGACGATACATCCTCACCAGATGAAGCATCCTCACAAGACGATACATCCTCACCAGATGGCACGTCATCATTAGATGATATGTCTTCACTAGATGATACGTCCTCACCAAATGATGTGTCCTTTTCAGATGACACGTCATCACCAGATGATACGTCTTATACTCCTGAGCATCTCCACTTATATGGACCATAACTTTGGACTCGAATATCCAAAAATTTCATACTATATACCGTTGGAAAGCTAGGAAAAATAAGCTACAACTTTTTAGAAGACAACTTTAACTAATTTACCCTAAATTAGTCCAATTTTTCTCCTAAATTTAGTAAATAATTTATACACTTATGAAAGACTTAGATTATGAAATGTACAACTACAAAAGAAACATGCACATACGCCTAGGGAACTTTTTAGTTCTAAACTCACTTTCCAAATTAACAGAAGCCCATACATAACTTTAATTACATAATAGCATTATAAACGAGGGCTTAACACAAATTACAACCTATATAGTTTTCTCAATGTTTAACATGCTTATGAAGCTATCTAAAAGTAATCGAACTAACTTAGTTACAAAAGTTTCTAATATCTTGGAGTTTTCAATGCCTTGCAAGGATTGCTAACCTTCTCGTTCTGCACTTGAGGAGGGAATAGTGGGGTGAGTTACATAGCTCAATGGCTAATATATTTATAACCATTGTCAATTGGCCTCATATTCAAGCATATGCACATGTATATCTAGCAATTTGAGCATTTTCACCTTATTCAAGCAATTTAAACATTTGATCAATTTAACTCAAACTTATAACACAAAACATAAACCTCAACCATTAAACATAACACTCAACTATGCACCATACTTTAAAATTTAAAGATACAATGCATAAACAAATGGCTAAGAGTTCCATGGAACAAAACAGAGAAACCAAAGTTTAATCCGTGAACAAAATGAGTCCAATTTCTCAGAATTTCGTGTCCTCAAGCGGGTAGTTAGGAGAAGTCTATGGGTTAACATGCACGTGACTAACGAAACAGGTTTCTCTCTTGCTCAATCACAACCAATTTATGCTCAATTCAATTATATGCTCATACTTTCATGTTTTTTCTTCTTTTAATCTAATTCCAAATGTTATAACCTTTTTCAAGGTATAACATAATCACAATGCATCATGCACTTCCAAACATTCACAATTATTTCAATTTCAAGCAAATCGATTTCAAACAAATCAACATACACACATATAGGCAAGAATTTTCCCAATTACACAATAACTATAAATATACTACCCGCACAATTAGCTTGCGAAAATCTAAGTCAAGCTTGCCTTTCCCCTTGCTCTTGGGTAGGATTCCCTTGGTTTCCTAAAACAACCAAGGTTCCATTAAAAACAACATTCCAATAAAATTCTTAAACTTCCAAAAATAAATCACAAAATGGCAATAAACACAAATTAAACTCAAATCTAACCTACCCATAGTCCATCTAGGTTAGAAAACCTAAGATCTAGTTAAGAAACCCTAAAATCAATTAGATTCTCCTAATCCATCTTCTTCCCGTATAAACTTCTTTTCTCTCTAACTCCTTCATCCTTAATACAACCCATTCCTTTAATAAAGCAAGAAGAAAAGATGGTTAACCTACCTTAACAACTTGATTTCTCTTCTTTTCTTTTTCACCGAAACCTCCCTTCTTCTCTCCTATTTTTGTTTTTCACTCTTCTCCCCCTTTAATTCACGTTTTTCTCCTCTTATAAGCAAGACATCGTATTCTTTTTCCATTTGTACTCTTAATGAGCCCAAAAAGTCCTTCTTACCTTTCCTTATAAGCTTATATTCTTTTATGCTTAAGTGATCTCCTAAAAATGCCCTTGAACATCCTTATTACATTAACACTTTAATTCCACTTACCCATTCAATAAATCCTACTACCCTTGACATAATTATAACTCCAAACATTTAATCTATCTAAACCTCAAAACTATTTCAAATTATGCTTGATTTAAAGAAAAAATTTTCAAGGTCCAACAACTCTGCCCCTTTAAAGAATTTTGTGCTCAAAATTCTTACCTCAGACATTGAAAAGGTGTGGATACTTCTCCCTCATGGCCTCCAAGGGTTCCCACGTGGCCCCTTCTGTAGAATGGTCCTTCTATAGAACTTTAACCAGCTTCACCGTCTTGTTTCTCAAAACCTTTTCCTTTGAATCTAAAATCTCCACTGGTTGTTCTTCAAAAGTCAAATCCTCTCTTAATTGAACTTCTAAAGGTTGAACTATATGTGAAGGAATAGATCGTTACTTTCGCAACATCGATATATTGAAAACATTATGAATCTTAGAAAACTCCGATGGCAAAGCTAACTTATAGGTTAAAGGCTCAATCTTCTCAATGATCTCATATGGGCCTATGTATCTTAGACTAAGCTTGCCCTTCTTATCAAATCTCAAAACTCCTTTCCATGGAAAAATTTTAAGAAGCACTTTGTCTCCAACTTTAAATTCCATCTCCTTTTTATGTGTATCCGTATAACTCTTCATTCTATCTTGAGCTATTTTAAGTCTCTACATCACTAGTTTAATCTTATCATATGTGACTTGTACCAACTCAGGTCCTACAAGTCTCTTTTCACCTTCCTCATACTAGCAAATAGGATTTTTGCACCTCTTACCATACAAAGCTTCATAATGTTGGATCCTGAATTTTTCTAAATTTCTTATTAATTGTTTAATAATTTATTCATGCTTGTTAGTTTGTTTAATTATTATTATTATTCTTTTTATTTTTGAATTGGGTCATTAATTATAAAATTAAGGGAAGGATTAGAATTTGAAATTAGAATGAAGTATTAGAAATTAAGTTAGCTTAAGTGGTTAGTAAGCTTGTGTTAAATGAAAGCGGGGTAGTTTTGGAAAGCTAAGTTTAATGAAGGGCAAAATGGGGAGAATGACTAAACAAAAGGGCTTAAACTAACGAAGAGAAGGGAGAGTGTCGTTAGCAGCCAAGGAGGAGAAGAAAAGAGAGAAAACGTGAGAGAGGGAAGAGAAGGAGAAGAAAAATCACAAAAGCTAAAGAAGGAGGAGGAAAAATCGTGGAAAGAAGAGAAGAATCAAGGTTTTTAAGGTAAGTTCATCATCTTCTTCTTGTTTAGTGAGAAATGGGTTGTGTGGTGAATGAAGAAGTTTTAGAGAGAGAAAGGGATTTTTGTGTTAGGAATGATTGGAGGAAGAAGATGGGTTTCTAAGCTAGGTTTTGGGTTTTTTAACTTAGATGGACTATGGGTAGGTTAAGTTTGAGCCTGATTTAGGTTATTTCCATTTTGTTGTGATTATGGAAATTTGGGGGATTTCTATTTGAATGGGAATGGAATGATACCTTTTTGGTTGTGTTAGGAAATCAAGAACAACATATTCAAGAGCAAGAGGAAGGGCACAATTGAATTTATATTTTCAAGAATTATAAGGTGGGTAATTTATTTATAGTTATTGTGTAATGAGTAAAATGTATTGTGTGTGTATTGTGTGCTAAAATGACTTACCTTGAAATGTTGTGATGTGGAAATTGCACTATGAGATATGACATTTGATAAATTTTATTGTGAGTGTGATTATGCTATGCCTTGTGTCATGGCATTTTGATTAAATGGAAAGAAGAAAAGTATGAGAATGTGAACTTTTGATTGAATTGAGCATGAGATTTGATTGTGTTTGGGCAAGAGTGGAATCATTCTGACGTCATGTGCACGTTGACAAGAGCCTTCTCCCGGCTACTCGCTTGTGGCATATAAGCTCCGAAAATGGACTCATTCTGTTCATGGTGCAAACTTCGATTTCTCCATTTTGTTTCCATGGATCCCTCGAGCCAATTGTATGTGCATTTGCATTGAGATGTGTTAAGTTAGGATAACATTTGAGTGTTATGCCTTGATATGAATTACATCCAATATGTCCTATGTGATGATGTATTGATTTAAGCAATGTGAATTGAAGTTGTAAATGCTGAACTTTCTTTGCTAGATTAAGAGGAAAAGTGTATGCTTATATGATTGTCTATATAGATATATTCTTGATCGTGTGGCTCATTGTAGCGCCCCCTTAATGCAGGGTACGCATCAGGACGCCCGTGGGTCATTCCGACGTCTATCCCACAATAAGGGAGTGCTACTTCCGATCAATCACTACAGTACTCTCATGGCATCATAATCATAAAACCATAAAATCACAATCATTAAATCTTGAAACCATAATGCCTTTTTCATTTCTTAACATCAAATAGAAATATAGACAAGTCTATCAGTTTTCCACAGTCTAAATACATTACTCCAAAAAGGAAATCTGATACAAAAGTCTATACTAGGCCATCCCCAAAACTAATCCCAGCTGACCGACCTGTGTGCAATAACTTCTCTTGCCAACGCGCTCACATGGTAGGAAAAGTCTATCTCTAGAGCTAGGAGTCTACTCTATCGATCCTGAAAAATAGTAGCAATTTTGGGTGAGTTTACAAACTCAATGAGAAACCATCATCGATGGTTCACCCAATTCATGCATTACGCAAATTGCATACAGATTAACATAATAACACATTCAGAATACCATAAAGCAATTTACATATGTTTCACAATAGCATAAATCAAAAACTCCGCGAAACAGTTATCACATATACGCATTCAACCCATTTCCAAATTCACAGTACAATCAGTTACCTAATGCATGACGTTTCCCATTTTCTTTCAGTATTGTAACTGGGCGTCAGTACTGTCCCATTCCGGGCACATTAAACAGTAGTCGCATCTTAGGGGTAGGAGAGCCCTCTGGGTATACACTACTACCCACGTGCATTAGGGATAGGAGAGTGTAAATGATCTAGAAGGGGGGGTTGAATAGATCTTTAAATTTCTTTGAAAATTTCTACAAGAAAATCAGAAGTTAAACACACAAAAGTAATTTAGATAAACTTAATTGAAATA
>JANTNU010140987.1:0-15855 GCA_024752395.1 Erythroxylum havanense
CTTGGAAACCGGTCAAAAATAATAAATTCCAAGATTGCGATATAGGATGCAACCTCGGGTCGTCTCACTTAATTGGAGCTAAGTGAAAAAGGTCTAAGCTAGCCTAATTACCAAAAATGCAATCAAGTTGATAAAATGGGGGTTTGGTATATTGATCGGAACTATAAAAGTAATTAAAATTGGAGAAAAAGTATAAAAGAATGTTTTTGGATTTTTGTAATTATGCAATTGACAAAAACTAAGATAGTAATCAAATTGATAAAATTCTCTTGAAAATGGGCGCAGGCTATCACGGTTCAAAATGATTTTTCGGGGCAAGAATCCACTAAGTTTCAAAAGATCAACCCTAAAGGACTCTTTAGGTCCAAAGATTTAATCAATGAACTCCATCATTTAAATCTTTGTTAAAAACCTTAGTGTAAAAATTGGACAAGTAAATGCAATGGGTCAATCGGATAAAAACACAACCATCTAAATCAAACACAACTAGGCATAATATCAGAGTTAATGCAATATCCGAATGACATATATGAGACTTCATATCTTAGCATCGAAATTCCACAAATATCTATGTCCAAATATCAATACAGTGTTCAACACACGGTTAAAACTATTAACCATGCTAATCTAGTTATACAGATGCAATCTCTAACTCAGAGCTTACAAAACCATAACTAAACTTCAGACACTAAATGATTACTCCCCTTTTTAGAACCGATGAACTCAAACCGTTGCTACATCTTCAAGAGGAAATGGGTTTAGCTGCTCATAACTCCGGACTCTCTTACGACTTGTGAAGATTGGACGGCTTCCATGGTAGCAGAAGATGCGGACTGTGATATAGCGGAGATGATCGAAGATGATGAAGATGGAAAATGATGGTGGCTGCTTCCAGAGTCTGTCCCGAAGGATGTTCGTCTCTTTGACCTAAAAATATCAAAGTTTATAAATGATGGATGCGGGCCAGGTCAAAACAGTGAGAGACGTTTCCAAATGGAGTCCGGGTATTAATCTGCTCGCCGTGGCGAGATGGATTTTAGGCGCCGCGGCGTGCTCTTCTGGTCTTCTCACCGCGGTGTGTGCTCGTAGGCGTCACGGAGTGCTTCATTCAATCCTCGTCGCGGCGAGGTGCTTGTAGGTGCCGCGACGTGCGTCATTGTATCCTCGCCGCAGTGAGACGAGTTTAGGCACCATGGCGTGCTACTCTTGATATGCTCGTCGCAGCGTGTTGCTTATAGCATGTCGCGGCATGCGAATTTCTTCATGCACTGCGACGTGTTGCGACGTATTGACTTCTCTTAATGGTTTGACTCTTCTTTTCCCCTACAAATTAAACAGCAATATGGCAGTATCAATTGTACTTGAAAAAATTATGAGAGAATTAATTTCAATTTGTGACAATTTTACTATCAAATTGTATAAAGTATAAGCTCATTGTGATGGGACAAATTAAAGCACAATGTCACAAGTTAAGAGTCAAAAAGTACATTAAGAGCAGTAAAAATGTAGCCAATTAATAAGATAAACTTGGGCTCAATCATCCGGTGTGTACCCTACGATAAGGGGGCGCTATAGGAACTCTGGAAAATAAAATATGAACCATTGTGGATAAGTGGAGCTGGACATAACAATCTTGAACTTTATCTAGAATTCATCAAGCACCCAAAGAAGTTCTTGTTATCACTAGGTAAATCAAAATTTGGTACAAATGGTTCTAAAAGAACAGCAGTCGAGCCTGAAAATGAGAGCAAATCATCCGATTGTGGAACCTCAGATACATTTGAATTGGTTGTTGACCTTCCTCAAATTTCTAGAAATAGTTTAGATAGTAAACTTGAAAAGTCTAAGAAGCCAAATAAACCTGAGAAGTCCCGGATGAGCACTGACCGTGTTGATAGATTTAGGAGAAGAAAAGGATTGGTTTGGTGATTACTTATGCAAAGTGAGCTACTTCAATAAAATGCACGTCTTTGTTCACTTGAGAAAGTACGTTATCTTGTCACCCTTGCTATTGTAATCTGTTAACAAAGCCCCCCAATCATTGGAGTGTAATTTTTGTATGAATGGCCAACACATTTGTATGTTTAAAAACATCAGCTCATTATATGTGATTGTACCTTCCATTTTGTTAAGTGTTTTTGGGTGAAGGTTTGCAATTCCTAACTTATTCTGGAAGTGATGCTTTAGAGGATGTAAACTCTTAAGTGGTATATGAGAACTTCTGAGCACGCATATCCTTTTGTTGTATTAACTTTGGTGTTGCTCTTTCTTGTTTTTCGTTTTTCTTATTTTCTCCTCTTTAGAATAATCACTCTTGTTGACATTGGTTCCAAATGATGAAGGTCCTCAAAGCTGTACGTTCATTTTTCTTGACCCTAGGCATTACTTGAAATGTGATAAACTAAAATGCTATCTAGGCATTGGATCCAGTTATTTTTTAAAAAACTCTTCTCCACAAGCGTTTGGTCCTGATAAAAATAATGTATTAATAACGAATCTGCCGTGAAAAGAATAGTCATAAACCTTAAGGTCAATCTAATGGTCGTCGGTATTCGAAGGTCAGATTGTTAACAGAAACCTTTTGTGGGTCTCTTGATTGGACAGGCCAGTCATGAGTTCTGAGATTGTTAACAGAAAACTAAAGAAAATAAACAACAATAAATAAATTGTAGCATCCCACTCTCGCAAGACCCAAACTCGACATCGAGGGTGATATCCGAGCCCGTACCTCACGAGGGTGGTATGCTAGAGCAGTCAAAGCAGTTCAAAAACTCAGTAAGACATTAAAAAAAAACAATCAAATGCGCGGAATTCAATAAACAATTTGGGTCCATTTTAATACGAAAACATTTTCGATCATAATACGATTTCAGTCATAAAAGACACTCACTAGAATTTAAACCAATTCGTGAACCAAAACCCATGGCTAAACCGGGCCCAATGCTGACCCTGAACACTTTCAGTAATCAAATTACAAATACAACATTTATCAAATTGGGGCCCATTGAAATAAAAATCACTAATCTGCGGAAATTGCAGAAATACAAATTCTACACATAAATCCGAATGACACTAATGCAAACGTGCACTGATCTCGACTTCAAACTCTGACTTGCTTGCAGTAATCATACTCCCGTTTATCTAACGGGGTACTCTTCAAATCCTGAAAAATAGTTGCAATTTTGGGTGAGTTTGCGAACTCAATGAGAAACCATCATCGATGGTTCACTCAATTCATGCATATATAATCAATTCACAACATATCACATACGTTATCATTTCACAAATATAAGGCATTTCGCCTTTCACACAATTCACATTTAATCAATCGTATATGCAATGCACATGTGACACTTCCCATTTTATTATGGCGTTGTGACCGAGCGCTTATCAGTGATCAGTATTCAGTAGATGCGTCTAGGGAGTAAGAGAGCCCTCTGGGTATGCACTAACTCCCCTCGAGCTCGAGGCTCGGTTCAGTAATAGTGTTCGAGCTTGAGGTTCTTTTCAGTATCAGTGGCAACTCAGGTCACAACTATCATTATTTGAACATGCCTTTATGCATGAATGCATATGTCCCAATTTATATTTACAGTCAGTTTACATTTCAGTGTCCCATTTCCCATTTCTTCGGACCTTCGGTCTGGTATTTCAGTCATAATCATTTTCAGTTTATTTCATTGAAGCATTCATAATCAGTTACATACAATAGCACTTCAATATCAAGTTCTCAATACTTCGGACACCTATGGTCCGAAATTAATCAAAAGCAAACACACATAACCCTCCATTATCTCCACATGGCATCAGTGCACAATATTAAACACATAAAGATTGAGGAACCAACTAGGTTATTCACCTGTACTTCCGAGCTACAGCCTGGAAGTCCCAGCATTATCCGTGGAATTATCGTTCCAACGGTGCCTCTATAACAATCAAATGGTTTCCCATTACAAAATGCACAATCAGAATAATTCAATGATGCACATGTCTTAAATAGTAGATGTATCATGCCTATCCATGACCTTCTCGGCGCTATTTTCTAAATTCCACTTTCTTTTGTCACAATCTAACTTTTCACTCAATTGCTCAGTAAAGACTCATTTCAATTCAATGGCATATTACGAAACTCCCCAATTTTAATTCTAACATTCAGTCAATTTACCAAGTCATACACACTAGGATATTCTCAAGAAAGACCTCAAATTCAGCATCACTATTCTCTAGATCAAATTCACCCTTTAAGTTCAGTTTCTAAAACCCCAATAGCATTTCCTTAAATTCAGAAATCTCATAATTATACCCCAATTATCAAGAAACAACCCTTAGGTTACAATAGGAAACCATATTCAACTTTCATTCAATATTCAAGATCTCGCTCAATTGATTTCAATTTTTCTTTCTTTACATCAATTGTAGACCTCTTTCTCTAGATCATAACGAATCAAGAATCACCTCAATTAGAGGTCTACACCATTAGTTATGCCCCAAAAACTCAAATAAACCAATTCAGAAATTAGTCTCGCCGCGACCTCAGACCCCTCGTCGCGGCGTCCTGGAGTCGCTCGCCACGGCGCACGAGAAGACTCGCCGCGACGTGGATTTTTCACACTCGCCGTGACGTCCAACTATGCCCGTCGCGACATATCAATTCCCGCTCGTCACAATATCTAAATTATTACTCGTCGCGACGTCCCGCTCGTTGCGGCGTACGCTCGTCGTGATGTCTACGTTCGTCGTGGCGTACGCTCGTCGTGACGTCTAATTATCCCCTCGTCGCGACGTGCGGTCGTCTTCTCCGATTCTCTTTTTCATTTCTCTCTCTAAAACCAGTCATAACTCACCCATAACTACCCCAATCTTTCACAATTAAACCCATGTATGCATCAAAATCAAGCTTTAAATTTCCAAGCTACCGAAAATCCTCCAACCCTCTCCTCTTTTCTCTAACACCAACAATGAGCTTCTGAGCTCTCGAAAATCAACACTCTCTCAAGGGTTTTAATTGATCTTCAACCACAAAGAAGGAACAAGAAATAATCTCGAAGGTGGAGATCGAAAATCACTGAGGAAGAGGGAGAAGAAAAAGCCCTAAGTATAGGAAATGGGTTTTTCTGCAAAGTGGATTTCAAAGGTTTTAAAAGAGGATTTTAAACTTAAGGCATTTTAAAGGGGTTTCTCTCTTCCTCTATACAAGATCATTTCCAGTCTAAGCTGTCTCCAAATTTCAATGGCTCGACATATTAATTTCTAATATCATACATCTAATTTTCCATGGCCATTGGACAGATATTTCAATACTATACAGTCAATCAGTCCGTCACTCGAAAAATTTCCAGTCCGAACATTTTCTCCCGAATTTTTCCAGAAAAATCGCTAAGAGTCATTACCAATTGACAATCACTCTAAAACAATTCCAATTCCAACTATCAAACACAATTGCCTCAGAATTCACAGAACACATCATAATCACAATTAAATGCCGGGAATTGTCATGAATGCATGTACCTATAGGTGCATGTGCCAAAAGACTCATTCCTCTAAAATTAGAAGCCAAATGAAGGTTCAATCACTAATATGCAATATGAAATCCTAACTCGTCCCAATTTACCTATATAACCTTCCCATCGGTGACGGGATGTTACATAAATACAACCGCGAAAAAACTTGTGTCCTCCCATAGCTTCTTCAGGCCTAATGAGCACTAGATGTGAACTACTTCATTGCCATTTCCATTCCTAAAGTCTAAAATTTTCCTATTTTAGGTAAATCTTTTGAAAAAGTGGGATTGATTCTCCTTCCTCTTTTGTTAAGAATTATTCATTTGACTTTGTCATGAACGGAAACATTTGAAAATCTGGCTTTGCTTAGAACAAGTAAAATCTAAAATTTTACTATAATATCTAAAAATATAATAAGATATAATACTCAATGTTATTATATTTTTTAAAATTATACCTTTATAAATTATTTTACATGTAAATAGTTAATATTAAATAGTTAATTTTATCAAAATATTTTCTGCTGGTTAAATTAGCTGATATAATTCGCTATCAATTAATTAACGATAAAATCTACTGATTGCTAAACAAGTCTGAGAAACATATATCGTAGTTGAAGAGAAAGTATTACGGTGAAATGGTGGAGGAGGTAGATGGCAGTTGGAGGAGTGGATAAGCTGCGGTAGACAGGTAGGGCTCGGGTGGAGCTTGCACAGATTCAACACTTCCTTCTAACATCTCTACCACTTTTGTCATCGATGATCGATCAGATGGTATTGTCTGTATACACCAAAGACTCACTAATATCAATTTTCTTACTTTTCCTTCTTCTTCTGATGACATGGATCCTAGAACTCCGAGATCACGCCCTCCTTCTACTAGCTTGTAAATCCAATCAAGGAAATACATCTCGCTCGTGTTCGACACAACGTCCTTGAGGTTCTGTCTTCCACCCATCATCTCTACAATCAGCATGCCATAGCTATATACGTCGGACTTGTGGGACACTGCTCCAAGGATTTTGGAATATACCTCAGGAGCCATATAGCCTACGGTTCCTCTTAGAGCCAACAACGACACTTCACTCCTTCTCCTTTCTCACAATTTAGCCAGCCCGAAATCAGATATTTTGGGACATAAATCCTCGTCCAAGAGGATGTTTTGTGGCTTTATGTCGAAATTAAGTATCCTAGTACTACACCCTTGATGCAAATATTGGAGGCCTCGGGCAATTCCAAGTGAGATTTGGTGTAAAGTCTCCCAGTCCAAGCAGGGGTTAGCCCGAGTTGGTTCGTCATCGTAGATGAACTTGTCCAACGATCCTTTGGACAAAAACTCGTAAATAGGTGATCTTTTGGTTTTTCCATAATAAAAGCCTACGAGAGCAACAATGTTAACATGAGCAGTCCTGCTAATGCTGGCAACTTCATTTATAAACTCCTCCCCATCACCCTTAGATTCTGACAAAATTTTGACTGCTACAAGACGATCATTCGATAGTGTTTCCTTGTAAACACTACCATAGCCCCCTTTCCCCAATTTTACTTTGACAGAGTTGGTCATGTTCTTTACTTCCAATAACTATACCTTTTCACAACTATACTTCCGTACTTCTTCATGAATGCCTCTACCTTTTGATGATCATATTTTGTCCCATTTCCTGCATTTATTAGTAAATAAATAATAATAATGAAACTGTTAATTCCAATAATCGTTATATAATAGATTTTAAGGGCTTTTAAGTTTAAATACTACCCAAATTTTGGGATGAATACTTGAAACTCTTGGTTAGAACTTGGAATGTTGAACCGAAGATCAAGTAACTTATCTAACTAAATTTGTAAGCTGGGGATGGAGCACTGACCTTTGGCATATTGCGTTTAATTAGGATTGTTTTGTAGAACAATGAAATTTCTGCAATGTTTAAACTTGCAACTACTAGCTCAATTTAAGACATACGATTAAATATGGTGATTGTGATATACGTAAGATTGGAAATCCTTCGTAGGTGTGGTGAAGTGGTTTTTGGGAGGCTTTGTATATTCAGAAGATTTAAAATAATTCTAAATGAGTGTGTGTGTATATAGAAATAAATAATATAAAAGGATCACGTAGAAAATGAAAAAGATTGGGAAGAGTAAGGATGAAAAAGCCAATGAAAATTATACTGAGAGAAGCGATACTTTATCAAAATCAGAGGTCAAAGCCAAAGTTGATGGGGTCGGTGGTCAAACAATAAATAAAAGTACCTTTGCTTGGAGGAAGAGGTTTAGGAATGTCTTCTACAACGACTTTCTTTTTCCTCCGTTTTGCAATCAAGAACCAGCCACCCAGGGAAATACCAACAAGAGCTACAGCTGCTACGCCCACTCCTGGGGGGGGTAACAAAAGAACGCACATTTTTATACTTACACATTTTTATATATAATTTTAAAAAAATAATAAAAAAAATAAAAAAAATTGTCGGACCGGTCCGATCGATCAATTGACCGGTTTTGACCGGTTCAGACTGGGTCAATTTATAGCCGGTTTTGAAGTATAAACTGGACTGGACCATCGACCGGTCACCGGTCAGACTGGCCGGTCTAGTCCGGGTTTGAAAACAGACCCTGGGGGGGGGGAACAAAAGAACGCACAGTCTTATACTTACTGTATTAACTAACTTTGGTAAGAATGCCAGCATGTGTTTCCAAGAGATGGAAGTTTTACCTACTCCAACTGACTTTTTTCTTGATTTGCTCCCTGCAAAAATATGAACAACATTCAGTGGGTCTCATATAGTCATTAGGAAATGGATCAACAGAAGTCTTTTAACTACGCTTTTTCCATTTCCCAATTCCTGAGTTATTATTAGCCATAAACTCCTTCCCAGTTTCTTCCGGACCACGAGTACAAATCTTCAGAACAGGGTTTAACGCATAAAAGAAAGCAAAAACGTAAACCAGAACTACAGCTACAGTAAATCTCCTTCACCAGCTACAGTAACTCGCCCCTGCATCTTGTTCTCTTCTCAAGCTCCTCGTAATCCAAATGACACTGATCGCCAAGCATCCAAGAAAGTCCGACTCTAGGACCCGGAGGAAGATCCCCCTCCTAATCCACCTATTAGTCATAACAACGCAATTAGCTGTAGTGCTGTGGTTTCTGGCCAAAATGAAATTACCCGAGGGGAAAAAGACCTTGCCTGGCCGACGGAGGATCCCATTGAAATCACGGAGGGCGACATTGTTATAATACAAGGCAAATTTGGCTTGGGCATAGAACTCTCAAACTCCTTCAAAGGCAAACTGGATAAACTCTGGGCTAATGTCATAGTCATTAAACTCCTGGGCAGAATGCTAGGTTTTAACTTACTAAAATCACGATTGACTGCTCTATGGAAACCAACAGGCCCAATGAAAGTGGTGGACATCGAAAATGATTTCTATCTAGTCAATTTTGTTGAAGATGATGATTATGTTAGAACACTTACCAAGGCCCGTGGATTATCGCCGGCCACGGCTTGTCTGTGCAACCATGGTACCTCGAGTTCCGCCCTTCTTCCGGTAAGATCTCCCACGTGGTAGCTTGGGTGCGCTTCTTAGATCTCCCAGTCGTACGCTACCACCCTTCCGTCCTCACTGCGCTTGGGAACCTGGTGGGACGCACGGTTAAAATTGACAACACAACCCAACTTACCCACCGGGGAAATTTTGCCTGTGGGGCTGTGGATGTAGACCTAAGCTCTCCGCTTCGCTCAATAGTGGGGTTTGACGGGGAGTGCATCAAGGTGGCCTACGAAGGCCTCCCTCAAATCTGTTACTCCTGCAAACGGGTCAGACATGGTACCCAAACTTGCCCCAACAAATTGGTAGAATCATCTCCAACGAGCCACCCACTGATGGATAGACGGTGGCCAATCCTTCTACCTCCTCTGCGCCTTCCTCCTCGACACCGCTCCCACGCGAGGAATTTGGCGAATGGATGCAGGTGACGCGACGTCCTAGTCGGCAACAACCCATCTCCTCAACGAAACGTACCGACAGCACCAACGGTCTCTTCCACGCAGGCTCGAAGGGATCGCACTTCATGGCTCTAACACCAATCAACTCGTTGGAGAAAGACGGCGCTGCTCTTTAATCACCTAAGGCGACACCTCACCATGTCACCCACCCTTCACTATCGCACCAACGACCGAATCCACCTGCCCTAATCCCAGTATTGTTTAAAGCAACCAGACTAAAGAAGGGGACGGCGACGTCTCCTGATGGACTCACCCTCAATGGGCAGACCCAACTCTGCATGGGCCATTCCATTGGACAGGCCCACCAGACCCCCCCCCCTAACCCAACAGTCAGCCTAACCCCCATCCATACAGATCCTACAAGCCCAGTCCAGACTCTCCTAGCACAGTCCACTCCCAATCCCTCACTTCCAGCTCCACCCAACACCAAAAATGGGCCATGTGGCCCTGTCCATTCCCTCCCACTCTGAGGTTATAATTCCAGACCCATCCCTCCAGCTACCCAACCAAGAAAATTTAGACTCCAGGGCTGTGGAAGAAGATCAAAGAGAGGAATGTCATACTCCTGCTTCAGCAGGGGAAAGCACAAAACCCCCGACAACTCCTCCCAGGCCACCAGATCCTGGGCTTACGTTCACCTTAGGGCCTGACTAGCATATGGCACCGGATACAACCATAGAGGAGCCTACACAGATGCAGATGTTAGAACAGGCCTCGGAGCTGCCTGACAACGCAGGTAGCTCCCTGACTCATTTATTTCCCAATTATTGTTTTTATGTCGATTCTCATACGGAATTGTCAATGGGCTGGAGGTCGGACCTTCAAGCTCGTTCTCAAAAATTACATCCGCCTTCATAAACCACGTCTTCTGGTTCTGGTCGAACCTCATATCAGTGGACCTCGGGCAACAAAAGTAATTCGGAGCTTAGGCTTTACGTAATCTTTTGGGTAGAAGCCGTGGGCTACTCGGGTGGCATCTGGATCCTTTGGCACGAGGATATTGAAGTCAAAATTTTTATAGTCCATCGCCAATTCATGCACACCAGCATAGTGTGGAACCGCGTGGCCTTTGACTTTACAACTATTTATGCCATCCCTACTTACTCTCTTCAACATTATTTATGGCAGTATCTCCAACAAATTGTCAGCATCACTGTTAAACCTTGGCTAGTGGGCGACGACTTCAATGCCAAAATCAAGAGTTCTAACAAACGCGGTGGCTCCCACTTTCAACCTATAGTTAATTCTCAATTTCAGGATTGCATCTAGAATTGTCAACTTCAGGACCTAGGCTTCTCAGGCCCTAGGTTCACCACCACGATCTACCACCTGCCTTTCCTCAAATCTAACCACCGCCCTAGCCTCGAGCCCCTCCTCCCACTGGTTCCTTCCACTTCCAATCTGCTTGGGTGACTCATGCTGATTTTAGTCAATTTGTCACGGACAATTGGTCGTCTAATGACTCTAATCTTAGCAGTGCTCTTCAAGCTCTCTCAGATAAGCTTCGGCAATGGAATTCTACCACCTTTGGGAATATCTTCCACAGGAAGAAACGTCTCCTGGCAAGACTTGTTGGCATTCAACAAAAATTGGAAGAGGGAGCCACACTCTCACTCTGAGGTCTTGAGGAGCATCCCCGGACTAAGTTAGAAGAGGTCCTGTTCCAAGAAGAGTTATACTAGCACCAGCAATCCAAGAGCCAATGGCTCAGTCAAGGGGACCGTAATATAAAATACTATCATACCATCGCCATGGCTAAATGCAGACCCGCGCAGATCACTTCCCTAAAAGATGAAAATGGGAATCTTTCCTCTAGCCCTAGGAATATTTGTAGGCTAGCTTAGAACTTCCTCTCGGCCCTTTATTCGACTGATCGAGTACAGTCTAGTATCAACTTGTTCCGTGGTCAGTGTCCCCCCTCCCTCCTCATGCTCACGAGGACCTAGTCAGGCCTCTCCACTCTGACGAACTCAAGATGGCGATCTTTGACATGGCACCTAACAAGGCCCCAGGATTTGATGGCCTACGCGCCTTATTCTACCAATCCCAATGGGATACTGTGGGCCCTTCCTTGACTCTATCCTTTCAATGCATCTTTCTCCATGAAGCTTGGGATTCGGCCTTAAACCGCACCATCCTAGTTCTCATTCTGAAGATCTCGTCTGCCACAATGATCACTCAGTTTAGGCCCATCGCCCTTTACACCATGGTTTACAAAGCCCTTACCAAAATCATTGTCAATCGGCTTAAACCCTACCTGGATAAGCCTGTAGCCCCCACTCAATGCAACTTTGTTCCTAAGCGTCTGATTACTGACAATATTATCATTGTCCACGAAGTTATTCACACCATGAAAAGGAAATCAGGCCAGAAAGGCATAATGGCATTAAAGGTCGACCTCGAGAAAGCTTATGAGTAATTGTACTAGGACTTCATCCAAGACACCTTACTTGACTTAGGTGTCCCCGCTTCCCTGATTAGTCTCATTATGAAATGCATCTCTTCGGTGTCCCTGCAAATCCGATGGCATGGTGAGCTTAGTGAGGCCTTTCGTCCTTCGCGTGGAATTTGACAAGGCAACCCCCTATTGCCTTACCTATTCGTCCTCTATATGGAAAGACTCGGACAATCCATCTCCCACGCGGTGGAACAAGGTCGCTGGCAACCTATCAAGCTAAGAAAAACTGGCCCGCCACTCTCTCACCTGTTCTTTGCCAATGATCTTATTCTTTTCTCTGTAGCTTCCCTTGACCAAGTGGCCATTATTCGGGAAACCCTCGATACGTTCTACGCCGCTTCTGGGCAAAGGGTAAGTCAGGCCAAGTCTTGGTGCTATTACTCGAAGAACATTTCTCCGTCAACGGCCAATGTGTTAAGTAGTGCCATGGGCTTCATGCAAAAGAAAGACCTTGGTCGATATCTTGGCACCCCACCTCTACACGACCACGTGAACAAACGCACCTACCAATAAATTCTTGACAAGGTACATCAACGCTTAACTGGCTGGTCTACCAAACTCCTTTCCTTTGTCGGACGCATCACTCTAGCCCAATCGGTGCTAGCAGCATTACCTAGTTATTCGATGCAGACGGTCCGCTTGCCTCGGAGCCTTTGTCATGTCATTCAGAAAATCCTGTGTCAGTTTCTATGGGGTTCATCTACGGGCAACAAGCGGATTCACCTTGTTAACTGGGAGACTATCTGTCTTCCTAAAGATCGAGGGGGTCTTAGCATTCGCAAAGTCCAGGAAACTAATGATGCTTTCCTAGCTAAATTAGGATGGACTCTAGTGACAAAACCTCATGCCTTATGGGCTCAAGTCCTTACATCTAAATACAACTTTGATGTCAATCAACTGCCCACCTCCATTGTAACCACTGGAGGCTCGATGATCTGGAAGAGTATCAAGGCGACATGGCACTTGGTGATACAGGGCATGAAATGGATGATTGGATATGGGGATAAGATTCGATTCTGGATGGACCCTTGGCTTGCAGGTGTAGGCCCTCTTATCAATCATGCCGTCTCCAACATTCCTCCACACTCACGTACACTCCGGCTTAATCAGTTTGTAGATGGGTTGCTCTTCAAGCTTGCCTCCCACCTTCTCTATGTCGTCTTATCGCAGGAACTTCCCCCCCGAGACCCTTCCTAGGCCAAGACAAGGTCATCTGGGGTCTTTCTAAGACTGGGCACTTCACAGTCGCCTCCACTTACTCCATGTTATTGGACCACGAGGACACCGTGATGGATAGCTTTTGGTAGTTAATTTGGCAATGGGTAGGTCTTCAACGTATTCGAACTTTTCTTTGGCTACTCTCGCACGATCGGTTACTCACTAACTACCATCGGCTGTGTCGGAACCTCAATACAGATGGCTCCTGTTACCACTGTGGACTTGAAGAACTCGCGTTGCACACTCTACGAGACTGCGATAAAGCTCGCCAAGTGTGGAATTCCTTTCCCCCTCACATTGTTCATCTTGAGTTCTTCTCTCCACTGACTCGTCAGTGTCTCACTACCAATCTCAGGACTCACAAACGCGTTTTTGGCCAAGATTGGTCGCTGCTTTTTGGAGTCACTTGTTGACTCCTGTGGAACTGGCAGAATATGAGCATTTTTGATACTCAGTTTAATTGGCCTTCCTCACCTATTTCTCTCATTGGGTCTTTTGCATATCAGATCTAGAAAGCTATTGTTTGACAGAGTCAAGCTAGTTCGGGACATCGGCCTTGTCACGAGCAATTGATCGGCTGGAGCACACCGCCCGTAGGATGGGTCAAACTCAACACAGATGGCACGTGCACACCTTCCTCATCGTCAGCCGCAGCGGGAGGACTCCTACGAGACAGCTCAGGCAATTGGCTTGGCGGTTTCATCCACAATCTCGGTTGGTGTACCCCGGTGACTATGGAACTCTAGGCCGTGTTTTTAGGCTTAACTCTCTCCTGGGATCTCGATTATCGTAGGATCGAACTTGAGGTAGACTCGATAGCGGTGATCAACCTCCTTTCTTTCGAGACGAACCAGTCCACAATTCTCAATCCGATCGTTCAAGGGATTCGGGCACTGTTTACTCGAAATTGGACAATAGTACATCGGCTTATATACCAAGAGAGTAACTGTTGTGCGAACTGGCCAGCAAGCTATGCGGAGCAGTTCGATCTTGGGCTTACTTATTTAGATACTACACCCAATGGATGCTATTCTATCCTCCTTGAGGATCAGTCAGGAATGACTTTCTCTCGACTCGTTTTGTAAACTGTTATTTTCTCCCCTTTATATAAAAAAAAACATAAACCAGACACAAAAGTAGGCATGATTGACTTTGTCCATTCATTCAGGTTGATTCTCTTAAATCTGTTTCACTATTTAGTTCCATGATTGACTTCATCTTTGTGCTATAATGATATGTAAATGCGGAACTACCGCACAATTTATGAATCAAAAAATTGAAAAGGCAGAAATGAGTGTTTCCTTGCTGATACTAATGTAAGGGCCACAAATAAAAAAGAAATTGAAATCCTAATGGAAAAATAAAAGCTCCATATATGGCTAGTTCATGAGATCAGGTAACCAAATTTGTGTAATGGACTTGGAGTAATATCAAAACTTATTTATATGCCACAAGCAACAGATTAACCCCCTGTTCGGTTGTTGTCTTCAGCAACGAGGACGGAGGACAGGACGTAATAATCCTGTTCTTTTGCGTGTTTACTTACCGTCTTCACTTATTTTTGTTCCGTCTTCGAAGGATAAGGACAGAAATTTTTTGTTCCTCTCAAGACTATGATACGAAATTTTTTGTCCTAAGGACAAAAACAAAACATATAACGAAATGACAGAAATACACCTCCTCCCCACATAAGCTATTTTTTATTCTTGATTATATTATTAAACTCATCATCATCATCATTATTGTTATTATAAATTTTAAGCAACTTCTTCTTCTTCTTCTTCTTCTTCTTCTTCTTATTATTATTATTATTATTATTATTATTATTATTATTATTATTATTATTATCATCATCATCATCATCATCATTATTATTAATTATTATTATTATTATTAATTATTATTATTATTATTATTACTATTATTATTATTATTATCATCATCATCATTATTATTATTAATTATTATTATTATTATTATTGTTATTAAATTTTGAACTTATTACTATTATTATTATTATTAATTTATTATTATTATTATTATTATTATTATTATTAATTTTATTATTGTTATTATTATTATTATTATTATTAATTGCATATTTCCACTCATATTATATTGTAGGGACAATTTTGTCATTTACAATATTTTTTGTTTGATGGACTGCCGAACTTTTGACGAGTGTTTGATTTTGATGTTTAAAATACTGAAAAAATGTGTCGTCAGAACTATTGAAGGCTATTCCTTCCTTGTTTATACCACTATAAATTGGGTGTTAACCACCTTAATGGACTAGAAATAATTCTTGAATATAATAATAGGCTCCTTTATGTCCTTTTGTTTGGTCAACAAAAATTAATTAGGCATGAAACGCACCATCTGCAAACATCTCTAGAGTAGTGCCGAATTGCACTTGGATCTGATAGTTATATGCGTACCTGAATCTGACGATGAGGAACAAGTGGCTGATCCAGTGGGACAATAGCAAGTAAATTGATTAGAGTTAAGGTTATAGCCACAAGCTTCACCGTTGTCAACACACTCGTTGGAATAATAAGTTTAATTTCAATCTAGTGGTTACTATTTATATCCCTCCTTCACATAAGTAATTTTTATTCTTACTCATCACTCATCATCATCATCTTTATTATTATTATTATTATTATTATTATTAT
>JANTNU010141081.1:0-15854 GCA_024752395.1 Erythroxylum havanense
TGATGTGTTCAATCAATTGGCGTGCACAAGCTACGAGCATTGGCTGCACCATCACATTGAAGCAAAATGAATAAAAAAGTTTATATCAAAGAAATAGGCCACCGAGTAAGGTCACATTCTTACCTCGTCCCGTTTGCCAAATATCACCGATACATTATAAGTTGGCTCCGTAGACATCCCTTCTTCCTTCCTGGCAACATTGTGTGGATATACCAGAAGGGTGTCACGTAAAAGTCATCATTGGTTTGTATAACTCTAAGATAATTACAGAGCATCGTAGAAGATGTTGTATAACTAAGACAAGTACGTGATCATATTTCTATCTCACTAACGTTTATCACTTCCAATTCATCTTGCAAACTAGTTAATTTCTAAAGGTTGGGCAAGACACAAAGAAAACTTGAGCTTAAACTTTTTCTATCTGGGTCAAATGTCAGTTATTACAGTACGCACACAGACACGTACAGAGGGATCGAAATAAAGATATGCAATTCTGGGTGGGAAACTGTCACTTATAACTTACCATCTAAATTTTGTGCCGCTAAAACAAGCATCTACTCTCAATCAGGAGTCTGGGATACATTTTACCTAGGCAACAACATGTCAACTTATGCTATCTCTTCAAAATCTAATAAAGACTACCGTACTGAATTGCAAAGTTCAAACTCTTTAACAAAAAGTCATATCCTCTTAGAGAGAAGAAGAATCTAAGAAGCAAAAGAGAAAAGATGTGAACCTGGCCTGCAGTATTGTTCCCATGGTTCCTATTTGTGTTGCAATCACCTGAAAAGAATCATGAACATTAGAGGCCAACCCACAAAAAAGGGAAGACGCATACCTATGAATTTATGCAGATGGGAGCCTCGGACTCACAAAATGGTGATCATCGTAACTGCAAATGACTATATCTGTTTTGTTACCCTGTAAAAGCAAAAAGCCGTATAATTGGGGATGTTTGGAGGAGTGATTATCACAAAATACTGTATAACAGTTTCAATGCACCATTGAAAATGAACACAACAAGAAAAAGAATATGAAGATCGAATACAATATATTATCTATAAATTATCCTGGAACATATCTACCGTATAAATATAGAAGCAAAGGAAGTTTAGATAACAGAACCACATCTAAGTTCAGGCATATTGGGTGTAACATAGCTAGGAGAGTTGACAACTATCCACCAATTACACAGTTTCAGTCTAATTCGACACAAGTTAATTCTTAACAAGTTAGATTTCAAACAAGGAATTTCAAGTTGAACAGAAAGACATAAAGCCAGATGCTTAAACGTTTAAGCTAATTCCATGACCATCAATGGTGACTGTGTCCATCGATGCTTAACGGTCATCATCCACCTTAATCAACCACAGAAAAGTCAAGTACTTCCTGTTCAGCTTAATAGACTGAATATAAACACGAATCAGCAGACACATCTGAAATCCGTCTGTGCATGCTAAGAAAATAGTCTTATAAGCTCACAGAAATTCACTTCATTGAATTAATCTCGAAAAGACAATCTCAATCCCAAAATTCGGGCAACCCATTAATCAGAAAGCACCAACAAGAATTCTCAGCCATAAAAGAAAGCTTCTTGCTGAGTATTAGTCCGACTAAATACATGGACTTGCTTCAAACAAGCACATAGTGTGCAAAGAAAAAAGAGGACAAAACACACAAGAAAGCTTACTGTACCTTAATCTCCACCGAAAGACTCTTGTGGGGGACAGGGAAAGGCTGTACTAAAGTGCCCATCACTGTCTTCTTCTTCTTCTTCTTTGAGAGTGTTTTTCTTCTGGGAGAAGGCAGTACAAGAAAGAAGAGTCAAAGCCCGATACATCAGAACCCTTAAACCAGTCCAGAATTGTTTACTCCTCGGCCCATTGGAATTATCTTTCTATTATATTAAACCCAAAATTTAAGGTATTAATTAATAAACTCAATTATTAGTTATAATAATTAAAATTAAATGATAATTAACTTAATAATATTATTTGACAATGTATATAAATATAAATTAGTTGTCAAAAAATACAAGGAGACATTCTCTTTTTTTTTCTTTTTTGGTTGCCCATGAGGTGTCTTAAGAGGCTCTCAACTATAGGAAGGCACCTTTAAGCCATCCATAATCAGACTAATCTCCGCTCAAGCTGAATAGATCCTTTGCGGGAGGTAAAGCTCTGACTCCAAGTTTTAAACGGCTGTATACATGAAGACGGTTCGAACTCGTGACCTCACTTAGGACATTCTCTTTACATGAACTTGATATCCTTTATATGACGTAAATTTATACCACTCGTTAGAAGTAAAATGATAATTTTATAAGTGGCTGTAGAAAATTTATCTACATGATTCTATAAATTTTTTTTTCCTTCTCAACATCCATATATAATTTAGCAAATTGCCAGTAATGATGTCCTTTTCTCTTTTTTAATAAAGGGGATGCCCATTCGTTTCTTTCAATAAACCAACTAATCTTAGTTTTAGTTGGAATCATATTTTTTAATGTTACGTAGGGTTTGTTTAGTGAAGAGCTGATCAGCTCTTTTTTAATTGATCAACTCATTTTAGCTTAGTAATTTTAAGAAAAAGCTCGTAAGTTTGTTCAGTAAAGAAACAGCTAATTTTCAAACGGCTCATCTATAGGAGCGTTTTCTCCTTTTTTTGAGTCAAATCTCCATTTTGTCCTCGTTTAACTCTCTCAGGTCTGTGTCTCACGTCTCGAATTCTCGAGTCTTCTCCCTGCTCTCGTTTCTCTCGTTTTCTCTCACCTCTCACCCTCATGTGAGAAAAGGCCCTCCCCCAATGACAAGTGCAGGTGCTAGTACGATCTTGTTTTCTGAGGATCCGAATAAGAAGATCCGGAAACCGTATACGATTACCTAGTCTAGAGAGAGCTGGACTGAGCAGGAACACAACAAGTTTCTCGAACCTCTTCAGTTGTGAGTTTTTTTTCGAGTTTTTGGGATTGAATTTGTTGTGTTGCGCGGGAGATTGATACGAAGGGGATTTCGAAAATTTTTATTCTTTGTGCGTGATTTTGTATTGATAATTAAAATGGGAGATTGGGGTTCTAGTGTGTGATTTGCTTTTATTGTTAGTTTAAGTTTCCATGATTGGGAAATGAAGTTTAATGTTTCTTATGTCATTTGATTCAGAGAATGGATTTATAATTCGGTGAAACAATGTGGATTTAACGTTTTTGCTATGTGAAGTTCCAAATAATGGATCTGCGTGATTGCTGTTTCTAATAATGTTTTATGTTTTAGTTATTCTTGCTCTATAAAGGAAGCTCTGTGCTTATGGGATGATATTTTCTGTTATATGTGTTGTTTAATGCATCAGCGTGCTAATGTCACTTCTTCTGTCGGGTTTTTGTCAGTGCAGGTTTGATCGTGATTGGAAGAAAATTGAAGCATTTGTTGGGTCAAAGACAGTCATCCAGGTGCATCTGGGCTCCGGCAATCATGGAGTAAATAATTTCTCTTTGCTGATGTACAATAACTAGTTATTAGCATTCTTTACAATCCATTTACGAATCTCCCTGTTCCTATATGTATGACAAGTTCAAGTTGGTCCAAATGCAGTTCTGCTGGATTTTGCTCAAGTATACAGTTTCATTGGCAGTGTCTTTGACCCCAATGCTAGTGATCACTTGAAGAGACTAAAACAGATGAACCCCATAAATTTGGAAACTGTAAGGCATTTTATCTGTGTTTTCACTTGTTTCACTTTGCAGTACTTTTGCTTGTATAGTTTTATAGGTTGGAATTTGTGAGGGTTTTGGTATCTGAAGAGATGGTTGCAGAGATTCTATAATTTGTTGAAAGAGTGCAATGAACTTGCATCTGCTGTTCCTCCTTCTATAAAAGATATCATTATAAGTTCATATGGGATTTTGTTTGGAATTTTTTAGGTTCATGAGGCTGTACTAAAGTGCCCATTACTGTCTTCTTCTTCTTCTTCTACTTCTTCTTCTTCTTGTTCTTTGAGAGATTGTTTTTCTGCTGGGAGAAGGCAGTACAAGAAAGAAGAGTGAAAATCCGATACATCAGAACCCTTGAATGAGTCCAGAATTGTTTACTCGCCGGCCCATTGGAATTATCTTCCTATTATATTAAACCAAAAATTTAAGGTCATAATTAATAAACTCAATTATTAGTTATAATAATTAAAATTAAATCATCATCAACTTAATAATATTATTTAATAATTTATATAAATATAACTTAATTGTCAAAAAATATGAGGAGACATTCTCTTTACATAAACTTTGATATCTTTTATAAGACATAAATTTACACTACTCATATGTAATTTGTAGGGGTGAAAGAACAATTTTGTTAATGACTGTGGAGAATTTGTCTACATAATTCTATAAAATTTTGTCTTCCTTCTCAACATCTAGTATATAATTTGGCCAGCTGTTATTATGTCCTTTCCTCTCTCAGAATGAAGGGGCATATCTATTTGTTTCTTTCAATGAACCAACTCACCTTAGCTCTAGTTGGAATCATAGTTTTTCATATTATATACTCTCTCTTCAAGAATAGAGGGCTCATAGGATGCCAATCATCAAAGTAGAAGGTAGTATGTTTTCTATTGTCTATCTTATTTGTAATCATTGGTTGCATTTAACACCTTTACTTTAGAATTTGCTTAAATGTCCAGGAATATTTGGTTCTATATTCCATTGTCCAAATACTACTATTTTTTATATAATAGCAATTAATCCGTTTCACCAACAAGTTCTCCTTTTCTTTGCATAGCTTCCATAAGTTTTTTTTTTTTCATCGGAGCCTTGTACATATTCTTTATTGAAGTGATACTCAGTCCTCCTCTTTTCTTAGGTTGGCATACACTACTCCAATTCACCTTTAGGACCTTATTATTGTTTCAATCACTCCATATAAAGTCCTTGACCAACTTATCTATAGTCTTTATCCCTCCTTTGGGGATACCTAGATGAAAGCACTAATATATATACAAATTAGATAACACCATTTGTTCCGGAGTCTGTCTTCCCCAATAAGATAGAAAATTGTTGCATTAAGATGAAAGCTTCCTTTGGAAGGATTGAACTAGTGGGGTACAATCAGTTGATGTGAGCTTCTTATAAGAGATTGTAACTTTAAGATATTTAAAAGCTAATTGGATTTGAGTTCTCATTATTTCAATTTATTACCTTACCTCCATCTTTATAGCTGTTGTCATAAAGTGGTAAAACACATACCTGAAATTCTTTTAAAGTCCTATAGAGATTGTTTCAGCATTGTGATATATCTAAAGAAAACTCTACATAATAGCAACATGTCATCTGTATAGGACAATTATGATATTCTTAGTTTGTCGCATCTACAATGGAACTTAAACCTTGCTTCTTTTTGGATTTTGAGCATTGTACGATATTCTTAGTTTGTTGCATGTATAATGGAACTTAAACCTTGCTTCTTTTTGGAAGTTGAGCATTGTGATTCTGTTTAGAATATCCATCCAAACAGCAAATAAATAAGGTGAAATAGAATCACCTTGTCTAAACCCTTTTCCTCCCCGGAAATTCTTAGTTGGTTCTTTATTTATTAACACAGTTAAAGACACCAAAGTTATACACTACATTCCTTGGATAGAGTTGTTACTATTATAAGATTTAAAAATCTCCTATGATAAGAATATGTTGTCAATTACACACCTTTCACTAATAAACACACCTTGCTGTGGATTTATTAAAGCCAGAGGGGTTTGGTATCTTAGGGACAAGCCACAAATAGGTATTTTTCATTTTCTTGAGCATCCTGCCCTCTTTGAAGAATTCGTTAATTGTATTGATTATCACCTACTTAGTGTCTTTCCATGCAGCTTGAAAAAACCTAGCATTAAATCCATTTGGTTTGGGGGCCTTTTCTGGGTTAAACAAAAATGTTTTCTCCTTAATCTCTTTATTTGTTACCTCCCTAATCAAAGCTTAATGTTGGTACATCTGAACAAAATCTTTAATTAAGCTTATTAACTCTATTGGAAAAGTATATACCTTCCCTATCAAGCCTTCAATGCTCCTAAATTATTCCGCTGCTTTCTATTTGATCAAATTTGCATCTTTTATAGTATTGCCATTGTTATCTTTAATTATAACGGTCCTGTTTTGATTCCTTTTGTTATGGATTTTATTGAAAAAATATTTAGAACATTTTTCCTCCTCTTACAGCTAAAGAACTCTTGCCTTCTATCTTAAATGAGAATTGTATGCATCAACTGCTTCTATATATTTCAATAACTCAGCTTTCTCTCTTTCCTTCTTAATGGGGTTGGTTAGATCTGCTTCCAGTTCCTCTCGACATTTCTTAAGAACCTTCATAGTTTCTCTCATATCCATCTTCACAGAGTCAAATTTGTCCCTTGACATTCCTTTCAGCCTTTCTTTAATAAATTGCAATTTCCTCATACATTGAAACAATGGGGTACCAGTATCCTCCTTCTGAATGCCTTGTCTTACTACCACAACAATCTCTAGGTGATTAAGTAAGGAATTGAAAAATCTAAATGATGCCCTCCTTTTATACAACTATATTCCTAAGGGTATTTCAAGAGGAGAATGATTAGATAAGAGCAGACTATTGAAGGTTGCATAGCTTTCTGGTAGGGGCTTTAACCATTCTTCATTAACCAAGGCTCTGTCCAGTTTCTTCTGTAGGAATCCTACCCTAGATTATTTATTATTCTAAGTGAATTGTGACCTAATAAAATTCAGGTCCAAAACTCCCAAGTTGTGCTGATATTCTCCAAGTTTAACCATAGCTTGCATCTTTGAAACTCCCAATTAGCTCCATATATCATTGCGATGCTATTATGTTTTTAAGATATGTTCAGAGATAAGATCACAATGGACGTACTGGTTTGAGAGTGTCTTACCCACCAAAGTTATGAACTTAGGATCAAAGGCTACTATAATTCTACCATTAGGGTGGGCTGAATTATTCTCTAAAAATTGGAGTCCATTCACCATGTTCTCCTATTTTATTTTCGTCTCTACGAGGCCAACAAGATAAGGTCTGTAAAGGGGGTCTATAAAGGGAGATGTAGTCCCTTAAAAAGTTCTTTTTTATTTAGGGAACTAAGATCCCTTACATTCCATACTAATGAATTCATCATGCCTTTATGGCACCAACTTTTTTTCTCTTTGACTTCTTATTTGATTTGTTAGTGCCAAAAATAGCCAAGTTACTTCCTTCTTCCACCATCTTATTCTCTTTATCCTCTATATCGTTCACTATTTCTTCATCTTTTCTTTCACCCCAGTTTCTACAGAAGAGTTGGCCACCTTCCCCTGGTCACCTAGGGTGACTTTAGTTCCACTAGCCTCACTATATATAATCTTAGGAGTTCCTTCAGATCTTTCCTCTTCTACATCTGTTTCCTTTCTTTGTTATTTTCTTTCTTCCTTTTCCTTCATCGTTACCTGACTATTGCTTCCCTGATTATTGGACTCATTGTGATTCTCCTCATTTCCTTGCCTAGATTTTCCTTCAATATGTATTTCAGTACTTCAATCTGAGCTAGCCTTATTTATCGCCTTAAACACATCTCTTACCCTCATTCTTAGGTTTCCGTACCTTCTTCCTTGCGATTAAGGTAACGACTTCGGGCATGGCCAGCTCCCATAGTGTGACGGGCGGTGTGTACAAGGCCCGGGAACGAATTCACCGCCGTATGGCTGACCGGCGATTACTAGCGATTCCGGCTTCATGCAGGCGAGTTGCAGCCTGCAATCCGAACTGAGGACAGGTTTTTGGAGTTAGCTCACCTTCGCGGGATCGCGACCTTTTGTCCCGGCCATTGTAGCACGTGTGTCGCCCAGGGCATAAGGGGCATGATAACTTGACGTCATCCTCACCTTCCTCCAGCTTATCACCGGCTGTCTGCTCAGGGTTCCAAACTCAACGGTGGCAACTAAACACGAGGGTGCGGGACGTCGGGCAATGACATGCAATGCGCCGCGGCGGAAAAATATGAGTACGTATATTTCCTGACAAACCAGTTACCGCAAGACCTACGGAAACTCGTATGGGCTCGGGGAAAGGATCGCCCAAATATTGGGTAGCTGTCATTGTCTCTTTATTAATTGGATTCTAAGGGTAAGTCACTCTAATTTTGTCCCCCACTACCATGTCACTCTCCATATATCTTATAATTTTCACCATCTCAAAGTAGCTCCTTTTCTAGTCCAAACTGCACATAAACTCTGTGAAAACATATCCTCCTCACTACAGTAGTATTCTCGTCTAAGCTCATAGGTCTATCAGTAGAACTGGCTATGTGGCTCAATCCCACGATTGACCAACACTCCAATGGTTCTTTATGTAGATCAGCCCATACTGATAGAGTAACTAATTTGTTTCTATCAATAGAAATCCCAAGTCTCCATCTCTTAAGTATTATAGGTTTATCATACATATGCCATGGGCCTAAGTAGATTACCTTCTGTGCCATATCCTCAAATCTAAATCTGAATCGGTGCAACTCTTCTTCACTAACTAAAGTGTTCACCAAACCAATCTCTTCCACCTTTGGTTGGGCTATCCTTGGACCATCGAGAGAGCTAACCTTTTATCCACAAAGAAACCTATAACAGTCGCTTGCCACTTTTTGCTCCAATAAAGTACTTTAATAGGTGGTAAAATAGGCCCAGAACCAAGATGTTATATATGTTGTAGCTTCCCAAGTGGATAAGGGTCATCTACCTCTTTGAACTAAGTTTGCTTTGACCCATTTTCTATTGTTATTGCAAGTGAATCACTCAGCTTCTCGGCTCCTAGTAATGGAGGGAAATCTGTCCTCTCAAGGTTGCTAGCTCACAACTCAAGGGAGGGGTAAGGATTGGGTATCGATAGAGTTATTGAAGATGTTGGATGCTTAATGTCTGGTAGTTTCAGGCTTGTTGGTTATGGATCCAACGATGAATCCACGGAAAGTGGTGTATGGGATGTGGGAGGAGTAGCCATTTATTTACCTTTAACATTAACTTCCTAGCTAGTATATCAAGTGTGATATAAGATGATAGGGTGGGCTTCTTTTTTTTGGTAAAGGATCCGAGAAGTATGGTCGGAGGAGCTTTAGTAGAGATGACAATGCGTTGACTCACGAGCCTAAATTCAAGTGTCTTTAACGTGTCATCGTTTTCCTTAGAAAAGTGAGGCCTCGGGTAAGTTTTAAAAAATTATTTAAAAAAATTAGTGAGACCGATCTATTGCCATCCCTAGGTTTTAAAGAGATGTTAGAGCATCTCTCTCATCAACTTTTATATTTGATATTCATGCACAATTGGTAAGTTTGTATTTTACTTACACAATTGGCAAGTTCATAATTCTTTATTCCATTTTTCTCAGTTCTCTTATCTTACAAGTTTGGGAGAAACTCCTCTTCTCCAACATTAAGTTATCGATGGCATCAACCATTGCTCATAAACTTACTGAGTTCAAAACAAGTAGTTAATCTAAGTCTCAACCAATGGTTCTTTCACTTAAAGAGTAGATGAAACTCAATCACCTAAAATTATGTCGAGTACAACACAGAGTCATTCTTAACGTTTTACAGGCAAAGAGTAAAGTAAAAAAAGGGATCCCAAAAAATCAACAATATATAAATATGTAAAATTTAAAAATATATTTTTATTGTTAAAGAGGCTACCTTAAGCCATTCATTGTGACATAATCGAAGAATTTAATGGGTTGCATTAATTTTTAACATTAAGATCAGGGTTGATCTTGACGTTTTATAGGTCCTGGGCAAATAAAAAAGGTTCTTATTTTGCCTTGTTTTTTTCTTTATGATAATCAAAAGTGGGCTCTTATAAAGAACAAAAGAGGTAAAATAGGAGCCTTTTTGTTACTCTTTATAAAGATCAAGATCTTTATAAATATTCATAAAGAACAAAATGAAATAAAATGGGGTCTTTTTTGTTGCCTAATTATCTTTCATAAAGTTGGGCTTTGGGTAGGTGCCCGGTCTACCCTTGCCTAGGATCGGGTTTGATTAAAATTCAAAGAACAATTCAAAAACTGAAAATCAAATGAAAAAATATGTAAAGAAAAAAAAAAGCAACCTAGGAGAATTTGCTTCATTTTGCTCTTTATGATTGTCAAAAGTAGGTTCGCCCTTATTTTACATCGTCAAATAAATACTTACACCTGCAAATAAGTTGAATTGTTATGCAGGAAAAGACATTTGTGGCTCAACTCAAAGACTACAGGGTCAAGAAAATAACATATCATCGACTTGTCTGCACCGTCAAATAAGTAGTTGAAAGTTGTTGTCTCAAGTCAAAAGAGCAGTAGGTGAAGAAAATAATATATCATTGACTTGTTTGTTTTATGAGACGACTTGGGATCATTTTTCTACGCAAGTGACTTTGACTAATTCCAATCAAACTAAAAATTCAACTTTGGCCGGCTCTTCTCCAGATATAGATAAGCAAATGTATGCTTCTCCTTCTCCAAAGCTTGCCATTCATTCAAAATAGCCCCATTCTCTTTGACTGTCACAATGAAGAATTGTAATAGATATCTCCTGCTAGTAGCAGTAGTTGTTCTTGAGGTCTTCCTACTGTTACGACACCATAGTTGTACTGCGAACAAGAACGACTGCAATTCTTCTTGTGGAGATATATCTATTAGATTGCCATTTCGTTTGAGAACAGATCCTGAAGGTTGCGGTTACAAATCCTTTGAACTTGAATGTGAAGACAACCACAAAACGGTGGTGTACTTGTCTGCTTCTGCAAAATATTACGTACGCGAAATCAACTACGCAAACTTTGGCATTCGATTTGTGGACACCGGTGTCCAAAAGAATAACTGCTCATCACTTCCTCGCCATCCTCTAACACTGAATCTAGCCTCTTCAAAGTCTGAATTGTTTCCCGAATATGTTGAGGACTTGGTTTTCGTGCGATGTATGAATCTAGTAGTACAGGATGTTGGATATCGCAGTGTGCAATATGTAGATAGTTCATCTTGCGTTAATGGAACGCATTATAATTATTCTTCCTCCCATTCTTTAAAAGGTGAATATTCCTATGTAGTCGTTGGTGGAGTTACAGTATTAGATTTGGAGGATTCGTGCCGAGTAGAGAAGACGATGCTTCTGCCGGTTTCAAATGAGGAGAGTTTTCTAAGTAATAGAAACAACCTAACTTATAAAGACGTCCATGATTCTCTGCTGTTTGGCTTCCATTTCTCTTTTCGTTATTTTTGCTGCGATAATGAGGACATTTATAATCCTTGTAACATTGAAGGAGATCGTCACCAACATTGCTATGTGCCTACTCCGGGTATGTTAATCTTCTTATCCGCTTTCACTCTTTTTTATTTTATTTTATCTCACTTGCTTATCATTAGTTTAAATTCTTTTCTTTTAAGAAATTATCATTAAATTTTAAAAAAATTAAAAAATAATGTATTTATATTATTATTTAAGAGAAAAAATGTTATAACATTTCTAACTAAAAATCAGGTATTAATTCTTTAAAATCTAAGTAAAAACATATATATTTTAGTTATTATAAAAAAGAGAGAAATATTATAAAATTTCTAAAAATTAGAAACGTATTAAAAAAAGAGAAGCTACCCTTATAAAAAAAGTGTTATAAAGTTTAACAGAAAATAAAAATTAAATATACATTAATTATTATGTGAATTAATTCTCGTATTAGTTTTCACTCTTTTCTTTCTTTTATCATATCTGTTTACGCATATATACTAATTGATGTATTTCGTTTCATTTTAGTTTTATAAATGTTAATGTATTGAATATGATATTTTTCATGTGCAGATGGTTTTCTGAGCTCCTTTCTGACCTCCATCAACCATCTTATCCGTACTGTCACCAAGTTTTTGGCGCGTGGCTTCACATACGCCTATTATATTGGTGAGACGTCTAAAAACGCACCTAAATTATTAACTTTGTCCATTAAAAAATGTTAAACAATAATGGACAATTCTCTTAAATTATTTGCCTGAATTTCTATTAATAATGTATAACTTTTCGTAATTCTTTTAAAATTATAAAATAATTTTTTATTTTTATATAATTAAAATTTAGCTTTCTATTATAATTAGAATTTAAAATATTTTAAATTTAACCTAATATTCAAATTTATTTAAATTAATATAATATAATATTATTTTAATAAATATTAAACAAAAATAAAATTTTAATTTATCCTTTCAACTTTTTTAATTTATATTTCAAATACATTATTTTATTATTTCAATATCTATTTTTGTACTAACTAATTCAGTTAATATAAACAAAATCTAACAATATATCTCAATATTAATAATTATTTAGTATAAATATTTTTGTCTATTATAATATGTAACAATTACGGTAAGAGACAAATAATAGTATATCTGAATATGTTAAAAACAGTAGCTATGCTTCTCACTTAAATAATTTAATAATTAATACATATTTTAATTAACAAATAAACTTTAGTTTTCTTCAAATTAATAAATGAAATTTAGTTTCAATACTACATCAGTTACTCTTGCAATTTTTTAATAAAGTATATAACATAATAATAAGTCGTGAATTTACGGCTTCTTATACACGAGGCCTAGTAAGCATGGAAGTGGTGATCTATACATATATGGTATTTTGTTGAAGAAATGTGTATACATTTGGTTCTGCTCACACTAATTAATCTTTATCTTATCACTATAATGCAGGAAAATATCACAAATGGGATGATGGCGAGAATAGTGGTGAGTATTTAGGAGTTGTGTTACTTCGGCTATATGAGTAAATGATTTTTGGATGTTTTGGGCCACTCTTACCCAATTCGAATATGGTTAATGGTAGATTGTGACTCTTTCTTTCCTTCTCGTGATATGGAAAATTAAAATAGGTCTTCAATCATAGTTACACTAAACTGAGAACTGACACATCCCTCTTCTTTCAGTATGCTCACATTCTACGATATTATTCTAGTTGACTCACTTTTGTTTAATTTTCTGAAAATTGCAGGGTTATATATAAATTATTGGATCTTCTGGCTATTTGTAAAAATTTTTGCTAATGATGGTAAGAAATTTTATTTTTATTTTTATTTTTTAAAAATACAATTTTCACATCATTTAAAGTTTATAAAATTGTACAATGTAATAAAATTTATGTCCTTTTTATTAATAGGTGGAATAATTTTAATAAAGAGATGATTACTTTATTTTGCTACTTTAAAACTAATACGGTTAAAATTTACTCAAAATATTATAATTAAAATTAATTAAATATTTTTTATATTTGTACACAACTGTGCACTTTTGTTCATTTTTTAGAGTTCATGTGGTAAATTTTTTTCTACAATTTCTTTCGTAAAAAAGATAGAATATAATAAAATGTTCATGTGTTTAACTTGCAATCCAATCATATAAATTTACAAATACATATTATAATAAAATGTTATGAAATGATTTTTTTTCTTTAAGAATAAAATTGCATGTTTTGCAAACAATCTAAACTTTATGAACTAAATTAACAAAAAAAAGAATTTATTTAGTAACAAAAATAAACACTTCAAAAATTCAAATAAAAAATTTCATTTAGTAATATTTAATTATAAATTGATCTCTTCAATTATATATTATTACTTATTGGAATGCATGAGAAGAATGGGTTAGTTGAAGAAATATGTACATTTCCGCTTTGGGTTATTTCATCTATTTTGTTCTTCACACACTAATTAATCTTTAATCCTTCGCCAATATTCAGGAACCTATCATGGATGGCGGTATAATGGTGAGTATTTTGAAGTTGTGTTTTTTTCTCTCTTTAATATATAATTCGTCAAAAAAAATGGTTAATGGGAGATGAAAACAGAAATTAAAGCTAGTCTTGGTGATTGAAACTGAGAACAGGTATTGAAAATAGGCAAGTCTAGTGATTAGCCTTTGCATCATTAATAATTTTGTAATTACTCATAAATACTTAGAAATCATTAGACTACTACTTTGTAAATGAGGGTAGATTCACATCAACGTTATTGGATCTTCTGGCTATTTGCAAATTTTTTTCTTCCTGAGAGTGAGAAACTTTATCTTTTGTTTGTTTTTTTAAAATTTAATCTTTTGTATGCCATTTAAAATTTATAGAACTTTACAATATAGTAAAATTTATCTCTTTTTATTAATAGGTGGAATAATTTTAATAAAGAGATTATTACTTTGTTTTGCTATTTTAAAAACTAATATACCGTTAAAATTTACTCAAAATATTATAATTTAAATTAATTAAATATTTGTTATATTTGTACAAAGCTGTGCACTATATGCACTTTTGTTCATTTTTTAGAGTTCATGTGGTAAATTTTTTTATACAATTTCTTTCGTAAAGAAGATAGAATATAATAAACTGTTCATGTGTTTTACTTGCAATCGAATCATATAAATTTACAAATACATATTATAAAAAAATCATTAAATGGATTTTTTTCTTTAAGAATAAAATGAACATGTTTTGCTAACAATCTAAACTTTATGAACTAAATTAACCAAAAAAATCTTTAGTAGCAAAACTAAACACTTCAAAAATTCAAATAAAAATTTTTATTTAGTAATATTTAATTATAAATTGATCACTTCGATTATGTATTATTATTTACTGGAATGCATGAGAAGAATGGGTTAATTGAAGAAATATGTACACTTCCGCTCGTGTGATTTCATCTAATTTGTTCTTCATACACTAATTAATCTTTACTCTTTGACCAATATTCAGGAACCCATTATCTATGGCAGGATGATGGTGAGTATTTTGGAGTTTTGTTTTTTTTTTCTTTAATATATACTTCGTCTACAAATAGAAAATGATTAATGGGAAATGAAAATAAGAATTCTATTGATTAGTCTTGGTGGTTGAAATAAAATTTAATGACAAATTTTTTTTGATAATAGCTAGTGAAAATAGGCAAGTCTATTGATTAGCATTTGCATCATAACAATTTAGATGTTTTCTTAATAATTTTGTAATTAGTCACAAATTCTTAGAAATCATTAGATTGTTATCCTGTAAACGAGGCTTATATGGTGCAAACTTTAGAGAATATCAATTATAAGGCCTCTTAATATAACTTTTAAAAATTATTGATTGAATATATATATATATATATATATATATGACTGATTTTTGTTTAATTTTTTCATTATTGCAGCTTCAGATCCACGCTATTCGATTTACAATTTATGTGCAGCTATTGTCCAAGTTTTCAGTAAGATAATTCATCTCTTATAATTCATTTAATGTTTATGAAATTGTATAATTTAGTAGCATCTATTTCTTTTTATCTAAAGGTGAAATAATTTCAATAAAAATTTAATATCTTTATTTTTATTTTTAAATATTCAATTAATTACATAATCTTTTTTATGTAATGTAAGTATTTATAGTACAATTATAATTAATTAATTGTTAGTTAGTATTTACATACTCATAACATGATAATTCATAAAACAAATTTTCTAGTTGAAAATTTTTAAGAATATCTTCATTGAATAAAATATACATAATTTTTTTAAAATTTGCAATATCAAATTTTATTATTAAATTTCATAAAATAAAATATTTTTTGATATGATTAAAAATAAAAAGTTGTTAAATATAGATTATAAAATATAAACAACAAAATTAAAGAATTTTTCTTTTTTTATAATTAAATATTCTATCTATTTTGTTTCAAACTTTAATATTTTATTTTATCTCACAATTATACGCCTATATTTTTTTGTGCACAGTTGAACATCACATACTGTTATTCATCTTTGGGGGTCCATTTGTTGTTGGATTTTTGATTTATAAGTGGAGGA
>JANTNU010148444.1:4429-15710 GCA_024752395.1 Erythroxylum havanense
TTGTGATTTGCTTGTCACAAATCCAAGTTTGTTATCTGATATACATTCCACTCTTATCAACTCCTTGTGCTATTTGATTAAAGAGCCAGTATATGAATGCTCACTGATTGTGGCAGTAAATGGATTGACTATTTTCATGAGAACTATTGTGATGAAGCTTGGAAATGAAGGAAAACACCATTTGATCATATGCCACTTTTGAGTTACTTGTTGCTTGTTATCCTTTAAAAGAATTAAAAGGACTAGTAGGGATGATAACTTTAGCTCGGTTCAGCTCGATTTGAAGTCAATAGACCAAGCATGAGTCGACCGGGTTTAGCTCGGTCCAAATGGCCTAAACCGGTTCATCATCTTTTAGCCTCTGGCTGGACTTCAAACTATGTTCGGGTCTAAAGAAAGATCGGATTGGACCATCCCTAAAAGCAAAACATGAGAATTTAATTGGTTGCAACTGAAAAAAATAAGGAAGAAATCCAAACAAAAGGTCAACAAATAAGCCATAATATACAACAATCACAGCATCATCACATGTTGATACACAATTAAGTGAAGACTAGGAAAAACAAAGAATTCCAGTCAAGAACAACCTTTCTGCAACATAAATGAAAGATTTGATCCTTCCCTCTGTAACTTTTCAACAAACAAAGTCAGAAGATCACAGTGCAGTCTCTTGAGAACAAGGATGCAGCAAGGTCACTTCTTGTAGATATCATGAAGAACACAAGCATCAGCTGCTGTCTTGAGCTGAAATCACCAAAAGAAGTGATCCAGTTTGTAATGAAATGAGAAGCAATTCTTTATCTAAATATCTACTCTGTAATTCTAAAACTTCTGTTAGGAACAGCTGAATACAACTGCAGGATATATGGTTTCGACAGGTAGTATCTCATCTACTATTTTCATGCCTGTTACTGTTAATCTGCAAGCGATACCAGCACTCACATATTGCTCAAAGTCTAAAATGAAAGTGTCCCCAAATCTTAATCCGACATGAATTTCCATTTTTTCTTGTAGAACAAAGGAAAGACACAATGTTACACAGGAGAATGTCCAAAGACCAAACGTCAGAACCTAAATTAACATATGCAAGTTTCTTAATTGCAAGTTTCCACGAAAAAGAATGACACGCAATTGTTTATACCTGTATAACATTTACAACTTGCTTGATCATCCAGCCGAGCAGACCGATTAGGATAGTGTGTGGTGATTCCCCTCTAGTAGAAATCATTACAACCTGAATAATGGGAAGAGTTCGTATTGTGAAAGAATTGAGAGGGAGTTCCTCTCTAAGTGGTGTAGGAGAGGAAACAACATAAAACAAGGCCTTACATCTACCAGATTTTCAGTTTTGCTTTATGCAAGAAGAAATAAGGTTATATACAGAACCTGCAGAATTCAGATGATCACATATAAGAAAGGAGCAAACTGGATAAAGTAATCATACATAAGATAGTGGAGACAAGTACGAGTTACCTCACAAGCTAGACAACAAAAAGCCATAAACATCCTATTTTCATAATAGGCCTTGAAAAGCCAATTAGTGCTGTCTTTCACATCTTTGTGGCTACCTTTGCCTAATAAGAAAGAACTGCACTTGAACACTTAGAGATCTAGCAGATACCTTGACTTCAGGGGTGAAAAATCTGCATTTGACTGTAATGATCTAATCCTGGGAAAAGGACTACCTTTTTCCAAATAAGAACAGAAACAGATTCGAATATCATAAACACTTGCACTTTTAACCATCTCGACATCCTTCATCTCACCCTAAAAAGGAAACTATTTACCTGTACATCTGCAGCCAGTGGCTAGCAATATCTAGGGCAAGCAGTGACACAAAAACCAAGCTAGGCCTGTTGGGAGATCCAACCAAAGAAGTAATATATGCATGGAGCTAGCTGCTACTGAAAGTGAGTATGAAATAAATGAGGAATGACTTGCCTGTATACTTGAGAAAGGATTACTAAGAGACAAGCAGTGCTAATCCTAAAACCAAGAAAAGATATTGAATCACATAACCAAGTACCATAAGACTGATAACACAAATTTCACAAAGCTAAGAAAAAATATCGAAGGAGGGCATACGATTCAAGAGAAGGAACCAATTACCTGTCTGTTACCATGTCTAAGACAGCTCCTAAGGTGGAAACTAACCAATAGAGGAAACCATTAGATGCTCAGCGGCAGGTGTTTATGCATAAGTAGCTTCAAAGTTTCTGCTGAAAATACGTAACAGTCTGAAGTTTGGGCAATGGTCATTATCCTAAGTCATCTAGAACTGGACGTAGCAACATGTTATCATCATAATGGCTTGCAGTAAGTGAAGATATGAATATGTATTCCGCTGGATGAACTCATAATAAGTGATATTTATTTTGAATAAGGGTCAATTTGTCAAGCAGAAGAGGCATACAAATCAAGACTTAATATGAACTTTTAGAAACTATAATACCTTGATTGAATTTGCGAGCACACCAGCCATCAATTCCATCACAAACAAAACTGCAACTCCAACAACCACACAAGACTATCAAAAACAACACTGGATAGAGATCAAGAACAGAGTAAAGCTGAAAGATGTTTATGATTTTACCTGAGAAAATAAAGAAAGCAAAAAAGCTGTTTATTGGAAAAGCAAATCGCAAAAGCAAAGCAGTTGGTGAGAATTCGTATGTACCCTGCACTTTTCCAACACCCCACACAGCAGAAGCAGGTCAAGTCTCGTAAATAAAAGCAATTACATATCATGGCTATAAACTCTTATCATAATACAAAATTACAGAGATAAGAGACCATTAATTAGAAACAATATTCTTAAATAAAAAGAGACTAGACCAATGATATTTGGAATGTAGAGGTAGATGGTTAATTTGCTGGTCTGTGGTCTGGACTTGTCAGCCATTGAAGATACTATCTTCGTCACAGCTGCCAATAATGAAACCCCAGTATGTGATCCACAATTCAAAGACCTGAATTACCAAACAGAGTGCAAAAGAACAAGCATGAAAATAACATACCTTTCTTGCGTTTCCTTTCCTTTACCTTGCCACCAATGACTAGTCAAATCAATACAGACCACAAAATGTTGCAAAGTTTTGGACTTTACAGAGAAAACCCAGATAAGAAATGAAATGATTCGTTAGGTAGAGGGAAAGAGAGCAGATAAACCTGAGTAAAGCACCCACCTTTCTGCTTTTTTTTCTTATTCTTTTCTCTCGATTCCTTTTCTTCAGTAGAAGTTTCTGCTTTCTGCATTAACTTTTCTTATTCCATTGCCAATTCATCTGATTCCTTTTAGTTTACAACGATGAGGACACAAGTTGGACATTGTAAATAACTCATCGTTACAAGTCGATGCATGTGCCAATGAACAATAAAGTCATTGCCTTTATGTGCAAGATGTAAACTTTTGAGCTTCCATTAGTATAAAGCTAATCAAAGAACTACAAATACTTGCTATTGGGAATAAAAATGATCCCTTTGATTGATGTTAACTTTATAATTAGAAGAGTAATAACATCTTCATGTTCTTAATTTTAAGAGGACCCCTTTAAGAAAAATAAGATAATTTATACTATTAAAGCATATCTATAAAACAAATTTCACCCTTATATTATCACTATTATAATAAGTTTAATAAAATAATTACTAAAAATCTCCGAGTAATAATTGACAAACACTAAATAACAATGTTTTAAAAATCAAACTTATTCGACCGTAAAAATTTTAAACAGATCAATTTTTTGATTTGATTTTTATTTTTTTAATTTGATTTAGTTTATTAATTTTTATTGTTAAAAATTGATAAATTTATTAATTAATACATTAATTTTCAATTATTTTTTAAACTAAAATAAATCAATTAATTTTATTTAACAAATTTTTAATTATATTTTACAATTTTCAATAAGTAAATTCAAATTTTTACTATCATTTTTCAAAATTTTCAATTTTATTCAAATTTTAACCGATTTTATGACCATCTAATACAAATTAAACCTTTTAAACTTTAAATCTCGTATCTTACCAGTTTAATTTTTTATATCAATTTTGAAAACGTTGCTAAATAATAATTACTCAGTTAATATCTTATGGTAACACTTTCACATACTATAAATTGATGAAAGAAAATATATTTCAAAAAACCTAATTCAAAATTTTTATATATTATTTACAATATAGTATTAAAATTTTGTGAGATTAGTTTTTAATATTTAATGTTTTATTAATTAATTGACTTACTATTATTTAATAGACAAAATTTATATGATTTCTTTGATTAATTTCAAAATTTTTATTATAATAATGACCAGATATTAATAAATATTTATTCAAAGTTTTTTAATATTATAAATTCTTGTAACATTAATCTCTTATTTGATTTCTTCAATTACCTCTTTAAAATTAAAATTTTATATTTAGTGCTTATCCACTAAGGAGCCGTTAATTTATATATATATATAATATTTTTGAGTCTAAAAAAGGACAAGCACTAAGAGCCGTTGCCGTCCAAAAAGGAATAAAAACGTCGGAACGAAACGGCAGTATCTCAACACGAAACGTCACTGATTTTTTAATTGTTTTTTTGTCTTTATATCACCGTTAGAAAGCCCGGGAATCTGGTGCTGACGTGTCTATTTGAACGGTCAGCTTCCACGCCAGCACTAATTATTATTGTTTATTAATTAATAATTAATTTTAAAAAGGCTAACATGGGGCCCACCAACTCGACAACGTGTGTGAAAGAGATGGAAACCGTACGGGCGAGGAAATCGGGAGGGCCCACGGTACGAGGTGAGATCTCGTCCTTCTGTCCCTCCGATATGGATTTACTAAAATGCCCTTACCCACCCACCTTGATTTCTCTTAATTAATTAATTCTAAATTCAAAAAAGCAAGTTGAACTTTCACCAAAATTTTAAAAAATCAATAGACCAGCGGTAAATTATTGAATATAAATAAAATTTTGACATATTTTAATTAAAATTTTATAGAAATAACATATGTTCACTCATAATTTAATTTTATATAAAAAATTATTTAATTTCAATAAAAATTTAATTATCTTTTGATAAAAAATCAAAATTTAATTAGTACTTACAAAAATAACATTTCTTCATTCGTGTTTTATTTTTTATGAATCTAAATTTAAATTAATTTAACTTAATCTTTTAGTCTAGGCTCGATAGAAATTTTAATTAAACTTCGATTATAAATAATATTGTGCTAACATTCGGTCTAAATAGACTTTAAATTTGAACTTAATTCAAATTTGAATTGATTCAATTTTTTAAAAATTGAATAAAGTGAGAAAAACTCTTCTAATTGATGCTTTTTTGGTCATGCAAGCAATGAGGGGAGTTGGAATTTAATGAGCCAAAGATAGGGTTTTGAATGCTATGGTGATGGAGGAGGAGGATATGGTGGAGGTGTTGTGCATATCTCTATCATATTTAGTTGGGACAGGAGACTCTGTTTCTGTTCTGTTCTCTTTCATAAGAACTTGGGTTGGCAGGTGTTGCTTTTATCATTTTCCTTTTGAAAAGTAAAAATTGGCACTTAGCACAAAATCCAATAATCTTCCACACTTATCACTTGTAGTCCTGAAAAGAATACAATTACCTTTACTTTTATGGACATAGATATTGACATGGACAAGTTTTATTGAGTCTAAACATCTAATCTAATCTAATCTAATCTAATCTAATCTAATCTGACAATTGCTTTTCAACAAAATCAATTGGGAAATGTCTTGTTCTGTGTGTGAACACTCTTAGATCAAATCCAACCAGACAGAAGAGATAGAAATCTATGAAAAGGAAAAGATGCTCTTTCACTTGTCCTGTAATTCCTCTGTTCATAGCTAGTAAGCATACAAAGTTAAAATCTAAGCTCTAAACAAAGATGGAAACAAAATAGAACAATACAGAGCTTTGTCATAAGTCATAACTACCCTTTTCTATTCCCTTTCACTTTCTCAGGGAAATTTCTACCTTTTTGCCTAGGAAAATTCAAACCATTAAAGCCTCAATGCTAGCCTTCTTTACCGTTTGACACACTGGACAAGAATCAAGACAGGCATCACAAGCTTTACATGAACAAAGGTGCCTACAAGGAAGGAACAACATACACGAATTCCTAGAGTTGCAGACTTTGCACAACATCATTATCTGTTCTGCTCTCCTCTCTTCTCCTCCAATGCAATAATAATCATCAGAAACTAACCCTCTGTTTTGCTCTGTTTCGTCTACTACCCTGTTATAGTCCATGTCACAGCAGGACTCTGCATCATCCGCTGCGTTTTCCTTTAGCTGCTCAATTGTATTGTTTAGAGACACAATCATGGCTTCTTTTTCTTGCGCTGCTCTTTGCCATTCCATATTGTCCATCTCTAATCTCTGCAACCGATCTTCAAGCTCCATTTTTCTTTTGGTGGCTTGTACTATTTGCTCATCCCTTAGTTTGATGAAAGGCAGTACCTTTTGTTCAAGACTCTTGCACAACAATGCAACCTGTCGCTTTCTTTGATCTTCCAACAACAATCTCAGTCTTTCATCCTGAGGAAACAATAAATAACCAGATAAAAAGACTAATAATGGCATAAGACGTAATGGAGAATTGGGGGCAAGTTACTAACCTGTAATCTGAAGTAATGATCAATCTCTTGTCTTTGCTTCTGATCAAGAGCATTCATGCTTTGAGAAAAGGAGATCGATGGGAGGGAATTGTCGTTGGTAGGAATGGGATTGGCTCTAAAAGTAAAAGGAGGAACAATATTATTATCAAGGAGAAGAGTTTGATCCTTCTGAAACTGCTGGTTCTGGAACTGTTGTTGTATGTTACATTGTTGCTGAACCTGAGATTGCTGCAGTTGATGCTTCTGTTGTTGTTGAACATTGAAATAGAAGTTGTTCAATCCTCCACAACAATTCTCTATCCAATCCTGTGACCCAAAAGAAGGAAACTGTGCTTGAATTGCCATATTCCTTTCAACCAAACAGACAAATTCACAACTCAAAACCGATTTTCACACCCTCCCCAACAAACCAAAACCAAAATCCAAAGCAGACCCTTCTGTTCGATTACTCTTCTCTTCTTCAAAACCTAATCAAAACACCTACTTGTCTTCTCAAATCATAAAGGAACCCACTTCCTTTCTTCCTCCGTTCATACAGCTGGTGAACTTTTAAGAGACAATAACGGCGAGGAATGGGATTAAAGTAACTGAAACAAAAATCACAACTCAAAACAAATTCACAAAACCTTCCCAACTAACCAGAACCAAAACAGAAACAGACACTTTTCTTGGATTACTCCTCTTCTTCAACACCAAATCAAAAAACTTTCTTTCTCTTCTCCAAATCAGAAAAGAACCCACCAAAACCAAAACCAAAAGCAGACCCTTTTGTTGGATTACTCTTCTCTTCTTCAACACCTTATCAAAACAGCTTCTTCTTTTCTCAAATCAGAAAAGAACCCACTTCCTTTCTTCCTCTGTTCATGCACCTGGTGAACTTTTAACAGACAATAATGGTGAGGAATGGGATTAAAGTAACTGAAACAAAAAGGTCTCTCTCTCTCTCTCTCTCCCGCCCTCTTCTCTCTCTGCATAGGATGCTGGTTCTGTTTGTACTGATATAGATTTCACTTTCCCTATAAGGGTCTCCCCCATAAAAAGAAGCCATTTTTATTGATTACGAGCATTAAATATAGAGATATCTTGTGTGTGGGACGACGTACACATGCAGATTTTGTGACTAAACTATCGGGTCAGAGAGATCAGAGGCGTTTGTTTGGTATTGAATTGAATACTAACAAATAATTAAATACCAACAACAAAATTAGCTAATAAAAGAAGGAATTAGTCAGTTTTTGAAGAGATAAGAGGGAAAGCAAAGCAAAGACTTTATCAAAACAGACGAGATTTTGTTAGATTTAAGTCAGATGGAAAGCCCCAAGAATAGGATTTCTTTTTTGGAAATAAATTAAACTGTTATTTAATAAACAAAACAAATTAAATAAAATTTTACTAGATTCTGATTTTTAAATAAATTTATATTTTTAATTTTATAATTAACTGTATATAAAATATATTAAACAATTTTGGTTTTATTTTAATAAACAAATAATATTAAAGAAAATTTTATTTTATTTAATATTTCAATTTTATTATATAATAAAAATGATATTTTTACATATTTTTAGTGTATTTCATTTAATATAATGCATTATTTTTTATCATAATTAAGATATAAAATTAAATTTAAGATGCTAAACCATACATATATTTATTTTTGTTTTGTATTGAGATCATTTATTAATAATATAATAATATTATTATTAATGTTTTAAATCTCACGTCAAAAAATGTAAAATTTAAGGTTTAAAAGATAATTTTTGTCAAATCGAACTTGAAATATAATTTAAAGAGAATGTCTAAAAAATATTTTTAAATACAAATTAATTTATTTATTTTGATTCATAATATTGTATTGATTTATAAAAAAATTATCAGTTAATTAATAAATTAATCAATTTTTAACAAAAAAATTTAATAAAATATATCGAAACAAAAAGTTAAAAATGGAACTAATTTTTAGTATAAAGAGTTTAGCATGAGATTAAAAATTAGACATAAAATCTAATTAAATTTAAAACATATTTTTAAAATTTATATATATTATCTCATCATTTAAAAATATTAATTTAACTTAATTTGATATTTAATATTTATATTAGATAAATGTTTTTCATATATTAAAAAACAAAAATTATATTTTGATACCTGAGAGTTCTAATAAAACATGTAATATGAGTAGACTCAGTAATACGGATAGAGTATATTTAGGATTTTAGTACTAAATTAAAGGGGGATAAGGATTAACTAAATCAAAATATAAATACACTAAATTATAAATTATCCATAATTAAAATATAAATATAAACATTATATTTTTTAAAAAAAGGTTACTTTCAAAAGGTTTATCATATAATTGAAATTTAAATTCATATTTAATTATTGTGATATGCGAATTAATAAAAAGCTATCAAGATGTATAATGTTTTTTGTTTTTTAAAAATTAAGACTTATTATGTTGTAAGAATCATAATTCTAGTAAAAATAGTTTGAATTTTAATATTATATTGAAATTATAATCCCTAAATTATGGATAAGTAATAAGATTATAAAATTTATAATATCTACGAGTAATGTAACAAATTTGTCTGGAGTTAGATCCTCTGTTCAAACAGGATTGGGATACCCTAACCTAATGGGAAGAGAGTACTCCAACACTCTAAAAACATGTTTTGTATCCAATGTTTTCAAAACAGAATATTAAACCATTAGACAAAAAGGGTCCACTGGAATAAGATTATATAAAATTAGCTAAGGATTAAATAAAATTAAATAATGTAAAATATATTTGAAAGATATTGTTATTATTTATTAATTTGTAAGAATTGACCGATTAGTTAATTACTCAGTTTTTAATAACAGGAGTTATTAAAATAAATCAAACTAAAAAGTTAAAAATTGAAATGAAAATTTTAAGGATTCAAAATTTTTACAGTTAAACTGATTGAGCCGATTAAAATTTTTAATCATGTTTCGTATCCAATGTTTTAAAAACCGTACCTGAAATTAAACCAATAGACGAGATTTAATGCTTAAAAGATTTCACTATAATTAAATTGTCATAAAATTGTCTAAAGATTAAACGAAATTAAATAATTTAAAATACGATTGAAAGATATCGTTCTTATTTATCAAAAATTTTAAAGTTTAATTAAAAATATTTATAATTAAATAATTTTGATTTATAATAACTTATTAATCTATAAAAATTAACTAATTAATTAAATTAATCGATTTTTAACAACAAAATTTATTAAAATAAATCGATCATAAAAGTTAAAATTTGAACTAAAAAATTAAATTATTCAAAATTTTTACGCATAAATTGACTAGGTCAATTAAATTTTTTAATCATTAGTCCTATCAATCCATAAGATTAGACAAATTAGATGGATCTTAATTCACGGAAAACACACTTGTTCATGTCAACCACTCCTCATGACCGTTTAGCCCCACAAAATCCGTACGTGTTTCGTTAATAAACCAGGAAATATGAGAACTAGTCATTATCTGTACACGCATCTACATTGTGCATTATAAGTCAAAAGTTCAAAGAAACGCGCATGCCTTCATTTTAAAATTTTAAATAATAATCATTTATTATAATTTTTTTAGATTTTTATGAAGAAAAAAGATAAAATACAAGTGATATGAAGTAAGCTAATTACATATTATCGATTTTAAAATTTAAGTCAGCTATTAAAATTGACCTAAATCTAAATTAATTATTTAAAATAATTATAATAAATGATTATTTTGAGTTAAATTTAGTATATAACAAAAATTTTAAAAAGAGGTTTTATGAAAAATAAAAATAAAAATTTTCAATCATTATTAAATTATTTAAACAAGAAAAAAGTTGTAGCTATCACCCTAATTTTTTAAATTTTAAAGGTTAAATTTTCAAATTTATAATAAAAAAATTATAACTCATATCGAATAAAATAATCAAAAATAAATATTACTCTAGAGATGGCAATGGGCTGCAATGGCCAACTCTTGCCAATTTTTTTAATCTTAACAATTCAATGTTAAGCTGACGTGAGACTAAATTCTTTTAAATAAAATGATGTTGTCTTATTTAAAAAATTTAAGTTTCAAATCGGTTTAACCCTAAATCTGAATTTAGCTCATGAGTCGGTACTTTAAAAACAACTAAATTTAAATAAATAAGTAAAAACTTATCGTTACTACCAATGTTATAAATACCGTATCGAACTCGATACTGAATTGGGCTCTGAAACGGAACTGTACCGATACCGGTCGGTACCGGGTACCGTTTCGAAATATTTTTTAAATTTATAAAATAGTCCCTAAACTTTTAAAAAACTGCAAGATAGTCATATTGATATATTATACAACTGTACTGTATACTTTACTAGTTTACTGTTTAAATCAACCATACTTTAAAAAATCTTAATAATAAATAATAATGACAATTAATTTGAAATAACAATAATTTTTTAATATTTTACTTATAAACAATAACTACAATTAATATGAATAAATAAAATCATCATCATACAATTATAAAACTAAAAATAATACAAAGCATTTAAAATATTATAATCATACAATTTCATCATTATAATAAATAATATTACATATTTACATCAAAAGATTCAAAACATCCGATAAAAAGAA
>JANTNU010151889.1:0-15638 GCA_024752395.1 Erythroxylum havanense
TCTTTATGATTAATAATTAAATAATTAAAATGCACAAAGATAAAGAATGCCTTTTATTGAATAAAACAAATTTTATAAAATTAAAATACAACCAAAATTGGCTGCAAGGGCATAAACCAACAATCAAAAGTTGCTTACATAAAAAAAAACGTTGTTCATAAAATTTTAAATGATGATAACTTTCAAATGTGAAAAGCCAAGTTATTTGGTTAGAAATGGATGATTTAATTGTATTGTAATAAACATTTTTTCGTTTCTTAATATTTTGCAACGAAAACCCAATGTTAAATTGATAATACAAGAGATTTAAGATTTAAAAGATTCAATAAGTATTACAATATTATAAAATTGGTCAAAGATTGAATAAAATTAAAAAATTTAAAATATGATTAATTTTTTTATCCATCAAGATTTAATTAAAAAATTGATGAATATAATTAATTAATTAATTATGGTTTGTAAAAAGTAATTAGTTTACGAAAATTAATTTATTAATTAATAAATTTATTCATTTTTTACAATAAATATTATTAAAGTAAATTGAACTAACTAATTTAAAATTTTTACTTCTTATTTTTAATAATTTAATATCGATCAATATTTAAATTTTAAAAATTATCTTTTACCTATTGGTATTCGCTACGATTTTTAAATCATGGAAAATTTAAAACTATGTCATCACTTTTAAAGCAGCGTGGGACATCGTATATTGGCCTATTGGGTCAGTGCAGTATCTGTAATTGAAAGCCCAAAATCAAATTTTTACAAAAGTATGTGACGACTTTGCCAACCGTCTAAAACCCTTAATAGGTTCCTTCTCTTCGGCAGAAAACTCACATCACTTCCCTCTTCTTATTCTTCTTGTTGCCACCATGAGACCGATTTTGATGAAAGGCCATGAAAGGCCATTGACGTTCCTCAAGTACAACAGGGAAGGTGATTTATTGTTTTCCTGCGCCAAGGACCACAACCCCACCGTCTGGTTTGCTGACAACGGCGAGCGCTTGGGCACTTTCCGCGGCCATAACGGCGCTGTCTGGTCTTGCGATGTCTCAAGTACTCTCTTTCTTTTCTCTGAAATTCTTAGGAGCTCATTAAATTCTTTTGTTGAATTGTTTACTATTTTTTTATATGTATCTTGAATAAATAATTTTTAAAATCTTTTTCAGGAGATTCATTGCAGCTAATTACGGGGAGTGCGGATCAGACAGCAAAGCTGTGGAACGTTAAAAGTGGGAATCAGTTGTACACTTTCAATTTCGATTCTCCTGCTCGCTCTGTGGACTTTTCTGTGGGTGATAAGCTTGCTCTTATCACTACTGACCCTTTCATGGAATTGTCTTCAGCCATTCATGTTAAGCGCATTGCCAGAGATCCTGCAGACCGTATGTTTTCTACAATTGCGTTTTGTTGTGTATATTGTTTATTATTAATAGCCATGTCCAATGGCAACTGTATTACCTTTTGCTCATGTTGTTGGCTGCACTATTTCGAATTTATTTTTATGTCGACGTATCTGTTGATGCTATTATGGATGCTCCAATGTTGCGAGAAATTTGGAAATTTCAATTCCCAGTTTTGCATTTGTACATGAAAGAAAAACAAGTTATTGTTTGGAAGGTTGTTTTATCGATATGATAAGCAATAATTAAAATTTTATTTGTATTGTTGATTTTTTCTTTTTCTGAGCTTTTCTAGTTGCTTCCATTACCATGCTTTATTCACTTATTTATGGTTTTCATGTAACTTTTTTTTTTCAAGGTCTATAGGTGCACCTGTTTCAAATTCTCGATAAATTTGGGGATTGACACACTCCTCATTTTAATGTCCAAATGGTTACCAAATTTGATTAATATGTACTTGTGCCAAATCAAGCGACGCTTTTTTGTCATTTTGTAGAGTCTGGTAAATCTGTACTTGTCCTCAAAGGCCCTCAAGGAAGAATTAACAGAGCTGTTTGGGGTCCTCTCAACAAAACTATCATAAGTGCTGGAGAGGATGCTGTAGTTCGTATATGGGATACTGAGGCAAGTTTTCTTTTTTCATCTCGGTTCCCATGGGTAGTTACATTAGGTTGTTTTGGACTGACTTTGAAAAGTCTTTGGCTAATTCTAATCTAAGTAGGAGCTTTGCAAACAGTTTCCTTTGCCCAAAGATGTGGAGATACTGTTGGATTTTTTCTTACAAGAATTAGAAGATGGAATCGATTGGAGGAGTGAAAATGTTCAAATTTTGTTAATTGAGATTTGAGTCAAAGTCAATATTTAGAGGAAGAATATTCAAGAGAAAGATAGAAGTTTATTGATTTGGCCCTTGCATTGTTCATGATAACTTTGTTTTTATTTCCATCACAAAATAAAAGATCTATTTGCTTACCAATTTTCAGTGTAAATGTCTTTATGAAACGATATTCTTTCCTTTTTCTGGTTTTAATAATCCTAACTCATTAAGGAAGTAGACCATAGTTGTAAAATATATTTGGAGATCTGAACAGGGTTCAATTTGCATTAAAGAAAACTGTAGTATCTATGTGAAAGAGAAGAAAGAGTTTGTTGTCAAAAAGTGTCATTTCTCTGTTTAGAACATTGAAAACTAAGTGGAAGCCCTTGTTGTCCCATTTTCTTAATTTTCTCTTGGTTTAAAAATCATTCAAAAGTTGTTTTCCCAAGTATTTAACTTTTTTGTTCATGCCATTTGGGAACCTGATTCTTATACTTTGGTCAGCTCTGTGAGTTCTATTTATATTATGGATCTCAAAGTTAGAAGTTCAGTCAGGCTATTGTTTTAAACTTGCAGACTGGAACACTGCTGAAAGAGTCTGATCGTGAAATTGGACACAAGAGGCCAATAACCTCTCTTACAAAATCTACTGATGTTTCCCACTTTATTACTGGCTCTGTAGATAAATCTGCTAAGGTGGGAGGCTGTCAATCTTCTTGATCTTTTCCCTCAATTTTTATTTTCAACTGATGCGTATAACCTGATGCACTTGTCTTTGTGCAATTTTTAGCTTTGGGACACAAGATCATTGACTCTTATCAAGACATATGTGACAGAGCGTCCAGTTAATGCTGTTACAATGTCGCCACTTCTGGATCATGTATGGATAAATTATTTGGAATCATCCTGAGTATCTGTACAATAAGCATCTTATTGTTTTTTTGTTACAGGGTTTTAATGTGATCCCTTTCTTGGATGTGCTTAGCCATTTTAGTTTAATTTTATTCCTGCTCATTTTCATTGTGGCTACCTGTTCTTGTTTTCATTGGGTTAAATATAAATTATTTGCCCCAATATTTTGTTGATAAGGTATCTTGATTCAGTGATTAGAGTGCCCAAGTTCTAGGCTATAGATAGCCACTTTAATAGGATGGAAGCATTTCATTAGTTTTGAATCCCTTTATTGTAGCATGGACTTATTGATAGATTTTCCAAATCAGTTTGGGTCAGGAAGCGAATTTTCCCTATAAAATTTGATATAGCTGATCAATATGGCGATGTGTGTGTAAGTTTTATACTTAATTTTTCAAGATCTTGACTGCTGTGCTATACAGGTTGTGCTTGGAGGTGGTCAGGATGCATCAGCTGTCACTACAACAGATCATCGTGCTGGAAAGTTTGAAGCAAAATTCTACGACAAGGTTAACTTGAACTTATCACTGTTTATTTCTATGTTTTTTGAAAGTCGATTGTTTGGACACCTTTTGATTTGTTTTTGCTGGCTTTTTATGCTCAGATACTACAAGAGGAAATTGGAGGTGTGAAAGGGCATTTTGGGGCCATAAATGCTTTGGCTTTCAATCCCGATGGAAAAAGGTAAATCTGCTGCTTATTTGCCCCTGTAAATTTTGTACTGGTGTTGATAGGATCTGATGCAGAGTTTCTACTTTTTAAAGTTTGTTATCCAACAGATTATGTTATTTTTAGCTTTGAACAAATTAATGCCTAATCTGAGCTTCTCTAGAGAACTGTTCTGTGCCTTTACATCTTTTTATGCCTACATAATTCTAAGATCCTTGCATATTTTGTCTGATAAAATTTACTGAGATTTCCTTTACCTGATTACAGTTTTATGTGTCTAACTGAGTAACTGGATGGTAGTACTACATGGAAGTTCATTAACTGGTTGTGTTGGCACCATTAACCTTTCTCTTTCCCCTTTCACCAATTAAATTTTCTTTCTTTTCCTCAGCAGTTTATGTTCAAATTTATTTCCTAACATGAAAAATATCGCAATTGGTGTATGAAATTTCTTGGGTGTTGTGAAAGTGTGAGGTGGCTCATATATGTCTGATGGAGCTGTGATTAAAAGAAGTTAACAAAATAAAGATTTAGATATCTGGTTTGGGGCCATCTCAATACCTATGTATATGTCACACGTTACGGTCCTTTTTTAATCTTTTGAATACATTTTAGTTAGTTATATATGAACTTTTATGGTCTGAGTTTGCATTAAGGCAGAAATGATTATTGCTAGCCAAAGATGATTGTGTTCTGACTATTGAACTGAGACTTAATCCATTTCATGGTACTGTGTGATAAAATTTGTTGGAAACACGGGTTAGGGGAGGAAGCTTGCATGGTTTGTCTATGAGATTACCAAAATGATCATGAAACTAAATCCTTAAAGAATGATAGGCTAATCTGTTCGTAATTTATTTTTACCAAAGCATGCACTTCAACTCAGTAATATATTGCTTAGTAGCATGCTCACACTCAATTCTTGCTGAAATCTGATACTGGTTTTTTATTCGACACGAATCACTACATGGTGATTTTAAGACGTCTTTTTGATTGCCAGCTCCAGCTTTTTTCTGTTTACTGTGGTCTCTTTTTCCCTTTGAAACTTCTATATTCTCTTTAAGTAATTTAATGCATTCTCGGTGGTCAGAAATGCGGGAATCTCCATAGCAATTCATCTTTCATTCTGTCCGACTTACTTGTATCTGTTCAAGTTGTCTTTGTGAGTGTTTTGTAGCCTATGGTGAAACCTATGACGGGCATAAGGTTATCATTGTTGCCAAGTGACATGATGCAGCAGTTTGTCAATACTTGCACAACAAAATTTAGGATCTTTCTTGGTTATTGTACTTTCTTGTTGTCAGTCATATGTTTCATTCTTGCATAATTTGTGAGCTGACGTGCTAATTATTTTACTTGTGACTTGTAGCTTCTCAAGCGGAGGAGAAGATGGATATGTAAGATTACATCATTTTGATCCAGATTATTTTAACATCAAAATTTAGATTTGGTGCATTGATCCATATCAGAACTCTTAGTGAACTATAGAAAGAGGGAATGCATTATCTATGGAGAAATGGTTGTCAGTAATGAAGTTGGGTTGCAAAAATTGTATCTTAATCCATATGGTTTTCCATAGATTTTATCTTCTTGTTTCGATCCCTGCATTTCCTTAATTTTTCTTTGGCAGAATGACATGTATACTTTCAACTTCTTTGAAGAACATTTTCTCTCGCCATGGACCATCCACAATTGTTCATCCATGTTGCTACGTACTTTATCATCAAGCTGAGGTTTTGTGTCCGTAAATAGCTATATAGATGTCATCACTGAAAAACTCAGTTCTTGTCATCGCTTGTGAAGAGCCATGTTAAACAGATCTGGGTCGAGGTCATGCAATTGTAACATTTGAAGCCTCAATAAGTTAATAATTTTTTTTACTGTGTCATATTTTTAAAATTAGGACTTGGATTAATATAGTAACATACTAACAGTTTTGAATTAATAAAATAATACTTTTTATAAAAAATCTAACCTTGGTGTCATATATATATATATTAAAAAATATGTACAAGTAAATTTGATCATCATCGTTGTCATTATCATACTTAATCTAAAATTTTGTAAAGAAGTGAAATTAAAGCAAGTCTAATAGTATGCAATTTTACTTTTGTAATATGTAGGTTATTTTCAGTAGAATTATATGCCAATGCGATAATAAAAAAATGATGCAAATTAAATAGTAAATATGTTATAACTAAGAAAATAAAAGTCTTATCTTATAAAGGAGGTCGTGTACGACAAAGTGAGTGGGATAATACGTGAAGCAAGAGGAAAAGATTGATAAGTTTTTTTTTTTTTTTGACAATAGTAGACTTCTTAGGGGCTCGAAAAAGTTAACATAAATAACGAATATGTGATTAACTAAAGTAGTATAAAAAATAATGTCCTATATAACCTTTACTCACTATCCAGTTCAATAAATCAAAACACCCGCTGATACAAATCTGCACCACATTGAATACAAATCTGCACCACTGATATACATTGAATTTCATAAATTAAAACTCTCCTTTTTCCAGAGAATGATGAAATATTCATATTGCATAAACCTCAGCCATCCAGTAAAGTGGCATTTTAATCTTCTAACATAACCAAAAATAGCTTGGAGGGAAGTCAAAAGAACACTTCAATTTAATAGTCAGCATCTACAAACAAAAGATAAAAGGTTCCACCAGATTTAGAATTTTCTGGAATAGAATATATGTAGGACTCACCTAGTAAACATCGATCGTAAATTAGTTAATTCGTCAGCCCCCATCTAGTAGTTGATTTACTCAAGTTTAGGAAAACGGTGTATCACTTATTCTACTTTTACAACCATTTCTTGTCTACTTGTTATTTGAACACCAATTCCACCAAGTCGTGGCTTTTTCAGCCACCATTTTAACTAACTACAAGAACTCTAGCTCTCATCTTCAGCAGAGGAGCATATGAGGTGGCATACCATCTGATCTGATCTAGGACAGATAAAAGATTTTCCCAACACTTTGATAAAACAAATAAAAACTATTTAAGTATATATTTAATTGAGTTGGCAGAATTTAGGGCAAGGATTCTAAATCTTGGTAGATTAGTCAAAAAGATTAGCTCCAAAGAGAGAAGAGAATTGCAAACCTAATGTTGCTGGAAATTATAAAGCAGGACAATGGGACAGACCTACTGCTTCAAAAATTCAGAGCTCACAAAGAAAATAACCCTGTTAAAGCACCATCTAAAGCACAGGTTAACAAATGATGTGACGCATTATTCATAGATATGACCACTCTTGAAACAAAATAACAATAATCTTTAAGAAGCATCTAAAAACGTCTCTACAGAAAATATTCATTTCCTACATAACACTGCCAAATTCATTTTCACTATTATTCAGGCAACAAAGGAAGATCAAATTTTAAGCAAAAAAGTGAAGCTTGGGATCTATTAGCTGCAACTTTAGCAATAGTTGTTTTAGAGCATACTAAAGGTTCATGTAGAAGAACTCCATGAATAGGTGATATTTCTAGCCTTGAAAATGCAGCAGAATGTTTGATTGGCCACTCAACAGCCTGCTGCATTTTCAAAATTGAGAATATCACTTATTGTCACTCAATAACCTGCTGCAATTTTTTCTTCAAATCATTCAAGCCTCCAATATCTTTCCGGGATACCTTGGGGACTTCCACAGTCACATCTCTCATTATGCTAGGAGTCACAATATGTCTTGCATGTTTCCAGTCCTCCATTGTTAAGCAAGGTATAGAAGAAGCTACATTTCCATCAGAAGACTTGACTGCCGACATGGTAGCCTCATGACATAAAGCTTCCAAATCAGCTCCAACAAATCCATTACAAGATGCAGCAATGGCTCGTAGGTCAACATTAGGATCCAACGGCAGTCAAGTCTTCCAAAATACAATCACACCCTTAACACCTGCAAAATGATGAATCCATTGCAAGGATAATCACTTTATAGATCACTGCAAATACAGGAACTGATCGTGAAGCATCTCGGCTGAAGAGTCCAAAGTGTCCGAGATAGTTTGTCTGTTACATGGTGAATCGATCATTTCCTAAAAGTTGTGCCCTTCGTATCAATTCAACCAAACAACGTTTCAGTATGAGCATGAAGATGTAAGCAGCAATGTTATTATGTATCAGCAACTAGACCTACGCTTTCCCATAAAAGACGCACTCTAAAACATGATTCCAAGTCCCCATCTTCGGGATAAAACCCTGTTTAACCATCAGCTTTAAAGCCCAATCAACATCCCTTATCTTATTCTCATTGCAAAGTCCATCAATGAGTTTCTTATAAGATGCAAAACTAGGATTAAATCCCTCCTTAACCATCCTACTCATAAACTCCTTTGCATCCAAGAATCTCCCCACATCAAGCAAACCATGCAAAACCTGTTGATAAGACCCCTCATTGGGTTCGCACCCTTTTGATTTCATCGTCTCCAAAAGTTGCATTCCCTCCTCAACTCTTCCTTGCTTCCTCAGCCCCATAATCAACACATTAAAAGTAACGGTATCCGCATAAACCCCTTCCCTTTCCATCCTCTCTAGCAACCCAAAAGCCTCTTTTACCTTCCCGCCCTTGCAAAACCCATGCATTAGCGTCGACAACGTTCTCTCATTTGGCCTACACCTTTGCTTGGGAAATTCTTCGAGCACATGGAGTGCAGCCTCCAACTCCCCATTTTCACACAGCCCTTTAATAAGAATATTAAGACAACAAGCGTCGATCTCCACACCCAACATCGTGGCTCGCACATATACCTCATCAACCACATCAAAAAGCTTTGCTGACACGAGCATGTTCAACACTAGATTAAAAGTTTTCACACTTGGCCAACATCTATAAGCTTTTGGCATGTCAATAAGGATATCGATCGCTCTCTTGATCCGGCTACCTACGTTCCCATAAATCTTGATAACGTTGTAAAAGAAGTGGTCGGATAAAGGACGACATCTCCTTTCATGTTTAATCCTCCCCATGATATTATCAATGGCGTCGAAATTCTTGGCCTGTCCAAGCTTGTTTATGACAATAGTGTATATAGCTTCGTTGGGCTTGTAGTCTTTTCTTGCAGTATACTGATTCCAACAGAAAATCACAGAACATGGGTCTTGAATGCTTTGGAAGATTTCGAGAACTTGATTAGGAGAAAGCCAGTCTTTGTGGTTGAGATTGTGAGATAGATTTTGAGGTGAGGCAGAAGTATTGCCGTTGCCAATTTTTTTTTTGCGACGGGGCAGAGAATGAGAGCGTGATGTTGATCTGATAAACTTGGCCGCGACGTTGAGTGCAATATATGGAGTAATCATCTTCGCTTCTGCTGTTTTTGTTTGCATGTCTGTGGTGATTTTATCAACTACGTCAGATTTATCTGGCTTCTTCTCAATCGAACACTTTTTAATTTTAAAAATGATTTTTTAAAAATTGATTAAATGTGTGAATTGCACTTCAATATTTTACAAAAGATTCAAGTGACCTTCTACCATTATTTCTAATATTACTTTGCACATTATTTTGGGTATAATCAACACTGCTTTAATAGTTTTAGGAAGTAAATTAGTACTGAAGTTAATGTTAGAGACTTACTTAGACATTTACAAAATATTGAAGACAAATAAATATATATATTAAGTGATATTCTATAACGTTTTGAATCTATGAAGTTTATTGTCATGAATCAAATGATTTAGATTCTTATACCATTACATTAAAAATAAAATCACTATCTCCGGATTAAAAGGGTATCAAGTACTATGGTGGGGAATAACTGTTATGATTATTCGTTACGCAGAGTGAGTGGAACAGACACGAGGGAAAGAGAAAGAGAGAAAGATCAGAGGAGAAGATTCTTTAATTAATCATTGGCTAATTCCTCTTTCGGTTACAACGAATATATAGCGATACATCGAATATTCTTGACCCTAGCACGTGAGCCCAGAGAGTGCTCGTTGCATAGGCAGCGTTTTCGTTTTTATTTATGCCCATCCTTTACGACTCCGTCCTCCTCATCATCTTCACGCCTTCATATTTTTCGCGACATCTCCTCCGTCTTTAGAAGCCACTTGTCCATCAAATTGACGTCTGGATACCTCTTCTGTAATTCATAAAACATTTCCCAGGTTGCGTCTTCTCTTGCTTCGCCTTGCCACTGCACTAGTATCTGTGTGACTGCTCTGTTATTTTTCTTAACCATCCTGTGTCCCCAAATAGCCACCGGAATTTTCTCCACATCCTTTACTGTCGTGGGTAACTAGCTAGATACAATTGAACCTTCCGAAACCAAGCTCCGCAGTTGAGAGACATGGAAGGTAGGATGGATAGTCACCCCTTAGGGGAACTCTAACGTATAAGCTACCTTGTTTACCTTCTTCACGATAGGGAAGGGCCCGTAGTACAACGATGCTAATTTCTGGTTGACCCTTCGTTGAACCGAATGATGCCTGTACAGTTGAAGCTTTACGAACACCCACTGCCCTTCTTCAAACTCTCTGTCAGAACGCTTCTTATCCACCTGTATCTTTATCCTCTGTTTGGCTCTGTTTAGGTGAAATTTGACAATTTGTAACGCTGCCTCCCTTTCTCGAAACATCTGATCCATTCCCACATCCTTGTAATCTCCTGCTACATATGGTACGTATAAGGGAGGAGGATACCCGTAAATAACTTCAAATGGGGTCGTATTTATGGCCGAATGATGTGAAGTATTATACCACCATTCTGCCATGGTAAGCCAACTTGCCCACTTCTGAGGCGTGTCACTGCAAAAACACCGTAGGTAGGTTTCTAGTGTTTTATTTACTGACTTAGACTGCCCATCCGTTTGCGGGTGATATGCAGTCGAGGGATGCAACGACATATTCTGCAATTGAAACATCTCTCTCCAGAATTTGCTTAAATATAGTGGATCCCTATCAGAGATAATTCGCACAGGCATTCCATGCAATTTAAATACATAGTCCATAAAGATTTGCGCCACCTCTGGGGCAGTGTAAGGATGCTTAAGGGCTACGAAATGCGCATACTTACTGAACCTATCGACCACCACAAAGATCGATGTCTTCCCATGCGATGGTGGCAGTCCCTCTATAAAGTCCATCGTGACCTCCTTCCAACAGCCCTCCGGTACTTGTAAAGGTTGTAATAATCCTGGGGAAGCTGCATTATCATACTTGTTCCTCTGGCAGATTACACACGACTTGATATGATTTCTAACATCTTTGGCCATGTGTTTCCAGTGAAAGAGACCTTGCACACGCTTGAGTGTTGCCGTTACCCCCGAGTGCCCTCCTTCTGGATTATCGTGCGCTAGTTTGATTATTTTCTTCTGGAGGTCTTCTTCACAACCCACTACAATCCTTCCCTTCCACCTTAACGTGCCCTGCCTCCACTCATAATGAGCCCCTGGAACTTCAGTTGACTCTATTCGTCTGATGAGATCTTTGATCGTAGTGTCCTTATCCCATCCCGCACGAATTTCATCCATCATAGTTGCTTGAATTTGAGATACGACCATGGTCAACAACTGCCCACTAGATACACGCGACAGGGCATCGACGGCCACGTTCTCCTTTCCACTTCTGTAAGTGACCCCAAAATCATAGCCCATTAACTTTGGTAACCAATTTTGTTGGAAAGGGGTGGCTATCCTCTGCTCCAAAAGATACTTCAAACTCCGATGATCAGTTCACACCCTGCAAAATCGTCCACTCAAATAATGATGTCACTGCTTCACCGCCTTGATGATGGCCAAAAACTCTTTTTCATAAGTCGACAGCCCGTAATGCTTTGGGGCCAACGCCTTGCTCATGTAAGCTATCAGTCGACTCTCCTGTTGTAACACTGCGCCAATCCCTCTGTCGCTTGCGTCCGCCTCAACTACAAAAATTTTCTTAAAGTCTGGTAACGCCAATACGGGTGTTGTGGTCAACTTCCTTTTAAGCCGCTCAAATGCTTCCTGCTATTCATCCTTCCATTCCCAGCGCCCTACTTCTTTTTTTTTTAGCATCGCACTGAGAGGCTTCGCCAGTATCCCGTATTGTTGGATGAACCTCCTGTAATAACCTGTCAATCCTAAGAATCCCTGAAGTTCCTTCAATGAACGAGGTTAGGGCCACTGCTGAATAGTTTCTATCTTCTTAAGATCTGTAGCTACTCCCTTCTCCGAGATGCAGTGGCACAAATAATCGACTTGTCTTACTCAGAATATGCACTTACTTCCTCTTACAAATAACTGGTGTTGTCGCAAAACATCCAGAACCATTCGGAGGTGCTCCAAATGTTGCCAGAAGTCTGCACTGTACACAAGCAAATCATCAAAGAACACAAGCAAAAATTGTCTAAGAAAAGGTTGGAATACTTCGTTCATAAGACTTTGGAATGTTGAGGGTGCGTTTGTGAGGCCGAATGGCATCACCAAAAATTCGAATTGTCCTTCGTGGGTTCTGAAGGAAATTTTTGGTATGTCTTCCTCCCGCATCCTTATTTGATGGTACCCGGACCGTAGGTCCAGTTTTGAATACCAACTCGACCCCTGTAGTTCCTTCAATAGCTCTTCTATAAGTGGGATCGAAAACTTGCTCTTTATTGTGTGCTTGTTCAGCTCCTTATAGTCGATACACATCCTCCACGAGTTATCCTTCTTCCTTACCAAAATTACCGACGACACGTATGGACTCACGCTTTTCCTTATAAACCCCTGTTCTGCTAACTCCTGCACCACATGTTCGATTGCATCCTTCTGTTCTCCCGAGTAGCGATAGGTTCTTACATTGATGGACTCCATGCCAGGCTTGAGGTGTATCGCGTGATCGTACGCTCTCTTCGGCGGTAAATTCTGTGGTTCCAAGAAAATTTCCCCAAACTATGCCAACAACCCTTCCAATTCATCTCTTGTCTGAGCATCTTTGTTAACTGTCATTCTTTGCATTTGGAGTTCTATTGGCTCTGTCAATCTTAACATAAATAGCATACTCTGGTTAGTATTTTTAACAGCCTTGTGGAAGTTCTTACCCGACACCTCCTTGGCTAGCGTATCTGGTTTTCCCGTCAACTTCACGATCTTCCCATCCCATTGAAATTCCATTGTGCGCGTCCTGAAATTGCATAAGACATCGTCCAAAGTGCTCAACCATTGGACTCCCAACACCATGTCGCAGCCACCCAGCTTGATGATAAGTGCCTCGGTTTCGAACTGAACGCCCTGCATTCTCCACCTAAACCTTTTGCATACATGTCTACATTCCAGCTTCAGACCCTACTGTAATGCTTATGGGTGTGATACTGTCAGCATCCACCTTTTCCTTCCTCACTATCCTCTCATCCAGGAAGTTGTGCGTGCTTCCACTGTTTACTAGTATGTGGAGGGACTTCTTGCGGTAACTCCCCACCACACGTAACTGCTTGTAGTCAGCAAGGTCCTTCAAGCCCCACATGGCTTCCAACGAGATATTGGGATTGAGGGGAGCTCTATCTTCCATTTCTTGTTGGACCCCGTTTTCGGAGCCCAACGCCAAAATGGATACCCTATGACGTGATCGTACTCCGATGAAGTTTCCTTAACCCTCATCGACTCATCTTCTTGCTTTGATACCATAAATGCTGGGCCCCGTTTCTAGAACCCAACCTCGGTACAAAATATCATCATACTTAAGCGTGGTTCCTTGTAATCTTTTCTTACTCTGGTACCAAACATGATGACCCCTATTTTCGGAATCCAACCATTGAACCGTAAACGTAAGCGTAATCTAAAGGAAACGTGAAGCTTAAAGTCCCATACCATTTCTATGTTCTTTTGTCCATAACACATTTCACTTGTATATGTATAAATAACAACAATTCACAAAATTCATATCCAATCCATAACTTTCTCGAGTATACCAAATTTCCACTCAACCTGATCTATATACGCAAAAGCATACATCCACTCAACATCATCCATACTTAATACATAATTTCTTAACAACAATAGAATAGAGTTTTACAAGCTCTCATGGCATTCCAAGCCACCATACAATAACACTATCGAAATCCGAATATACAAAATACATAACTCCCAAAATTCTCAACAACAAACTAACTAAAACAATACAATATGTACATCTACAAACAAAAACCTTCACTTCCCTTTACCCGATCTTCTTCTCATCACCTGTGGATGAGAATGAAGGGGGGTGAGCTTATAGCTTGTGGGTAACAGGTTTATAACAAAGAATAAGCAAAACCGTTGAAACGTTCATTTGTTGTATAAAAACCATAATGAGTTCATAAATCGCTTTGTTCCCAAATCTCAGTCAAATTCGAAGTTTGAATTTAAGACTCATAGTTGAAAATGTCGTCACATCAACACATATATCCATTTAATCATCAATCCAAAACACTCAATTTATGCAACAAACTTGACAATTCAAAGATGCAATGCACAAACAAATGACTCGAGAGTTTCGTAGAACAAAATGGATAAACCGAAGCTTATACCATGAACAAAACGAGTTCGATTTCTCAGGATCTCATGGCCTCAAGCGGGCAGTCGGGAGAAGGCTATACGTCAACGTGCACGTGACGAACGAAACGTTCCTCTCTTGCCCAAACAAGCACATATTCATTTGTTTCATGCTCAAATCATTTTATCAAAAGCTTTCATGCTTTTCATGCTCTTTTCTTTCTTTTTCCAAGATACAAAATGTCATGAATTTTCCAAAGTATAACATAAAACGTTTCAATGCATTCCAATCTTTATTTTGAAATTCATCATAAAGTTCATATATCGAAACATGGAACATTTTTGCAAATCATTCAAAAGAAACAAAAACAATATTTATGCATAGTTGAAATCATTCTAGATTTGGGAGAAAACTTTATTGGCTCATTTATAAATTATAAACATGAAACCACCTGAATTTCTTTGCTTAACAGATGCTTCTCTTCTTGATCCTCTTGCCTTCATTGATCTCCTTTATCAAATGCAAAATTCCTATTCAAATAGGAATATAAATTAGGAACCCAAATATTGCATATTCACTAAGATAAATTCTAAAAAATCAAACTCTTCCAAAAGTCCAAACATTCGAGTCAATTTTTCCATAAGAGTTCCCCATTGTCTTAAGTTTCTAATGAATCCAAAATCATTCAAATTGTTTCAGAAATCCGAAAGTTATACTCCAAACATATTGGGACTATCCTTATGTTGAAACAAGAATCTATACTCAACTTCCATCCAAAATTTGAAATCTTTAAAGACTAATTCAAAACTTCATTTCTTTACAAAACTTGTATAACTTCGACTCTATTTTACAAGGAATGAAAAATCACTTCATTTGGATATCTACACCAAGAGTTATACCCAAATTACCAAAACATGCCTCTGCAAGAAAATAGGAGCTCGTCGCGGCAAACACAGAAGCTCGCCGCGGAGTAAAATGGAGCTCGCCATGGCGTAAAAACTGGAGCTCACCACGACGAGGGCCTTCGCACACACCGCGACGAGGGCACATGGGCGTGCCGCGTCGTGGGCGCCTGTGCGTGCCGCAACATGGACGGTCTCGCACGTCACGACGTGCGATACCAGAAAACTTTCGAACTTATTTTTCGACATTTTTCATCTTCAAACCTCCCTTCTTTCACAAATAACTCTTCGTAACCCAAAATCATCATTCCTACTTCATTCTAAACTCATTCCAACCCAAAAATCATTCACAAACATAACAAAAACATTAAACCTAAAACACCTTCAACCGAAAACTCATTTCATACATTTCACTTCATTTTTCACTTCTATCGAACACTAAACACGATTCATTCAACAAATCAAGAAGGGATGATGTTTATACTTACTTGT
>JANTNU010151982.1:0-15637 GCA_024752395.1 Erythroxylum havanense
CGCCACCCTCGCGGGTCACGGGCTCGGATATCACTGTCGATGTCGGGTTCGGGTCTCGTCGGGTGTGGGGTGCTACAGTAATATTACTTCTTACAAAAGCGTATCACTTAATGTACGTGATATGATTGGAAAATATTTACAGCAACAAGTAAAAAAGAAGAAGGAAAATAAAGAGGCTCATGATATATCTTTTGGAGATGATGAAAAACCATAAGTATTCCTTTAAATTCTTTAAATTCACCATATTTTCAAGAAGCAATTGATGTTACAATAGCAATAGGTCCAACATTTAAGGTATCATTTTATTATGAATTGCGTGTTTCTTTGCTTCAAGATTTAAAAAGAGAATGTTAGTTAATTGTGGATATATATAAATTTAGTTGGGAATTAACAGGATGCACTATTATGGCAAATGGGTGGGCTGATCAAAGACAAAGAACCTTGATTAATTTCTTGGTTTATTGTAATATTAAAATAACTTTTATCAAGTCTGTTGATGCTTCTAACATGGTAAAAAGTGCTAATTCTTTATCTGAATTATTCTCTGAAATTATCGAGTGGGTTGGACCAAAGAATATTGTGCATTTTGTTACAAATAATGTAACTAATTATGTATCAACTGGGTACTTATTACAATTAAAGTATGGGCATATTTATTAGTCTCCATGTGCTGCTCATTGTATAAATCTTATTTTAAAAGATATTGGTGGTATGGGTCATATTTCTAGTCTTGCTTCACGTGCATCTAAGATCACAATTTTTATGTATAATCATGTCACATTTTTGTCTTGGTTAAGAAAATAGGAAGATTGGATTGAGATCGTTCGTCCCGCTGCTACCAGGTTTGCAACTACTTTTATTACTTTGAAAAGTATTTATGAACATAAGCAAGTACTTCAAAATTTAGTGACAAGTAAGCACTTTTCAAGTCATAAATTATCAAATAGTGAAAAAAGAAAAGAAGTTTGTGCTATTATTCTTAATAACAAAATTTGGGATACTTGCTTGATCATTATGAAGATTGTGGCTCTGCTTATAAGCTGTTGAGGATTGTTGATTTAGATGAGAAGTCATCTCTGGATGTATATATATATCTATATATATATATATGATGGTATATATAAAGCTCACAAAATAATTATAAATATTTTTAAAGGGAAGGAGAAATTGTACAAGCCTTATATAGATATTATTGATCGACGATGGAATAAGCATCTTACTCAAATGATTTACTTAACAGCTTATTTTCTCAACCCTTATTGCTTATATAGTATAGAAGAGCGTACAATTAATATGATGGGTAGTTTGTTTGATGTGATTGAATGTAAAGGTATTTTCTCTATTGAAGAACAATCACAAGTGATAAATGAAATTAAATTGTATCGTGAAGGTTTAGAGAGTTTTGCTAGATTATTACCAAAGAGAGAACTTATGTTGAAAAAATTGAGTCATATAAGTTTTATACTTTTAATTCATTATTTACTTATTAATAATATATATTATTATCATAACTATTAATTTAAAATACAAATGAGTGATGGAGATTATTCGGTGACAGCGGTCCAACATTGAGAAAACTCGCTATTAGGTTACTCAATCAAACAGTTTCTGCATTAGGTTGTGAACGTAATTGGAGTGTTTTTGAACATATTTATACAAAGAAACAAAATCGTTTAGAGCATCAAAGACTTAATGATCTTATTTACGTTACTTATAATCTAAGAATGAAGAATAGATATTTTACTATTTTATAGTTTGTTTTTATTTCAATAATTTTATTTTTATTATTGATTTTATAATTTTTTATTATGTATTCATATTGTTTAGTAAGAAGAGAACATATGATCCAGTTGATATTGATTGTATTGAACATACTAATTTTTGAATCGAAGAAGAAGAGTCATCGCTTGATCTTAATTATAATAAACTTGAAAAGATGATTTATGAAGAAAATGCATTTGTCACAACGAATGAATTAAGAACATCTACTGATGTTTAGTTCATATCTTATTTTAATCATATTTAAGTTAAAATTATGTTATATTACAAGTTTACAATTGAGAATAATTTCATACATTACTAATTTGTAATTTATTTTAATGCAGTTGAAGAAGTTGATACAATTACTTTTAATGAAAACATAGTTTACGAATCTTTAAAATAATATTGGAGAATTTGAAATTTTTAACGATGATGAAACGCAACCTCCTTCAAAAATATAATTTTGATTTTTATTATTATTATTTTAATATTTATATTATACTCATATTTATTTGTTATTAATTCATTATATAATAATAGAAATTGGTATATTTTTATTTCAAAAAAATATTTTATTTTTACTTTTTCTTATAAGTTTTATTTTTTATTTATTATATATCAACTTTATAACAATTCACTATCAGTTAAACCTCTAAATCTTAAATCTTTCCTTCGACTAATTCGATTTTTAAAATATTGGTATTACCTGATTACATGGCATAGTCTGCAGAGTATTCTCTCGTCTTAATACTCTAGGTACTTAAACAATGGAGGTGCAATCATCACCTGAATTCCCAAGTATCATCCTAGGACTCCGTTGGTCCGTTAGCAGATTATTATAAAATCGTGGAATTATCATGAAACAAGGTTAACCTGGGATGCTTGTGGTTTACTATTAGTTTATCCTAGGTCTAATTTTAAGTGAATTGGAAGAAGAAATGATTAAGAATGTAGTTTACTGGCTATGTTCCATTGTAGTTCCTATCATTTGGGCTAGAGAACCAGGAAGAGAACTGACGCAGAGAGTCCTTTCCTATTTTGTAGTCATGGAGAGCAGCATTAGTTGATTAACATGGATTACATCAGTATTAGACAATCCTCCAAAGCCCAAACTAGCATTTGAGTTATTCCCACTGAATCGCACTTGGAAATCATACAGTGCATTGTGACTGTTTTGGATGGGAAGTCGTTCCCCTTTACAGCTAACTTGAATCAAGAGTCAGTGCCTGCAAAGAAAAATATGCATCAGTGAATCAACTCACAAAACAAGTATTGCATGGTCCCAGAGTTATCGCTCTATGAAGCTCAATCATTGAACTGTTTTGATACCGAAGACTCCGAATCAGCTTTAGAGATCAAATATGAACCAGAATATGTCAGAAACTTCGTCTCAAACTATGTCAGAAACTTCGTCTCAAACTATGTCAGAATACAGAGAGCTTTGGTGCTACGTTCACTTTCTCAACACTGAAAATTTTCGAACTTCCAACTGCCTTTCATCTTCTATGTCGAATCTCTCAAACTCCTCAAACATGTCGATATCATAGTGTGCAATATTTCCTACAACTGCATTGGCCATTTCCAACATACTAAGGAAGGAAATGGTGAACAAACTGCTCATGATTTGTCTGTTTTGTCTCTCTAGCAGAACTTTTCAACCTCGTGAAACTCCTGCAAACAAGAGTTCATTATTTGTATCTGCAGATTAAAGATGGAAATGAAGAGTTTTGTTGATTATTCAGCTTGGCTTATAAGGACAGAAAAAAGAATAAACACCATTTTATACATGCCCAGGCTTAAAGTGAAAAGGGATTCTTTACCTCAAGTTCTTTGCTTTACTCTTGGACCAATTGAAAGAAGTTCCCCACCATAAGAGTTCATGAATTCTGCATCTGCCTACTGTCATCAGTCCAAGTGAAACGAATGAAATTACCATACAGTTGAAAATGGCAAAAAGGAGGCAAACTTCAGTGCACAAAACTCCTCACTTTACAAAGGTCAGAAGAGGGTCATTAATTATACGTAACTTTTCTTTTGCATGTTAAAAAAAGGCTATTTTCTTGACTCTAACTCTTCACCTTCAGATCATAAAAGAATAATCTTACGAATTATTTGAAGACTCACCCTCTAATATACACAGTATTTAACAGCAGCTGCAATGCAAAATCCTGCAAAGAATGATACAAATTGCATTGTTCAACCCAACGGAACAACAAAATTAAGGCCCCAGTTGTCTGACACACACTGAATTCTTCAAGCAAAAGAAATCTCTGGTTATTGAAGACCTCACAAGAATTTCAAAATCTTCATCCAATCAAATTGAAAATTTTGTTGGCCATTACAGGCTTCACTCTTGCAGGTAATTAGAACTCAACTTTCAACATAATTCGTATCTCATTGTCAGTGCTTCACCTCAACAAACTGCAACCAATCTCTGCTGTTATCTTCCTTGCCATGGCAATCTCCCTAATCTGCATTGAGGCTTCAAACTGCCCAATTTCAGCAAAAAAGTTTGATATTTGTAAATACACAGCAGAATGTTTTGGATTAATCTCCAATAATGCTTCAGCAGCTCTTCTTCCTATGATTTCATTTCTGTGGATTCTACAGCTTCGCAGCAATGAGCCCCACATCACACAATCACCCCGTCTCGGCGCCTTCTGCAATAACTCTTCAGCTTCATTCAGCAAACCTGCACGACCTAAGAGATCCACCATACAGGAAAAGTGCTCTGTGTCTGGGGAAATCCCAAACGTGGCTTCCATTGAATTAAAAATCAATCTTCCTTCTTCAACCAATCCCGAATGGCTGCATCCAGTCAAAACACACATGAACGTCACTCTGTCAGGACTCAGTCCATTCTGGATCATTGTCTCAAACATCTTAAGACATTCATTTCCCATTCCATTTCGTGCAAAGCCTTTGATCATTGATGTGAAACAGATTACATTCGGTGAAGGAATTTGATCAAAAACCTGTTGTGAAAGCTTCACATCACCAGACCTCAAATAAGAATCAATCAAAGAACATGACACTGCGAAGTCAGTTTCGAAGCCTGATTTTATTGCACAAGAGTGCACCAGGCTGCAGCTGGCCAAGCTTGCTAAACTTGACTCTGATAATGCTTCCAATGTCGTGGAAAGTGTAACCTCGTCAAGCCCAATACCTTCATCAACCATCAAGCCAAACATCTCAGCCACATCCTCCACAATGCCAGCATGCAGCAAAGAGGTCATTAGAGAATTACAACATTCCAAATTTCTCTCCGGAATACTTTTGTACACAGATACTGAACTCTCAATATCCTTGCACTTACCATACATGTCAACTAGTGCTGACTGTACGTGAACACTTCGACAGTCCAAACCTACTTTCAGAACACAACAATGAATTTGACGTCCAAGTAGAACATCCCCGAGCCTACTTGACAAATTCAAGACCCCTACAAAAGAACGGATGGATGGCCCTTTTCCAAATATCTGCATCAACTGAAATAATTCCAGAGACTCGACTAATAAGTCGTTGTCTGCATATATTGACACGATCGAATTCCATGATATTACATCTCCCATTTGAATGGCTTCAAATGATTTCCGTGCATCGCTTAAGCACGAACAAGCAGAGTAAAAGTCCACCAAAACATTAGCAACAAAAACATTCGATTCTACTAATCCAACCTTAATCACATGACAGTGTAGCTGCTTCCCTTCACTTAAAAACTTCTCATTGCAACATCCGCGCATCAAATAGCTAAAAGTTAACCCATTTGCCTCCACTCCGTCCAATTTCATTTGTCGATAGAATCCTGACAACTCATCAAACTCACCTAATCTAGAATGCCCACTTAAAACAAGATTCCACACCCCTAGATTTCTCCGAGGCAATTCATCAAACAGACATATAGCCAAATCATACTGTCCGAGTCGCATGTAAAATCCTACGAGCGCACTCCCAATAAATAAATTAGAACTCAACCCCAGTTTCAAAACCCTGCATTGCGCTTGAATCCCTTCTACCAAAAGACCAGCGTCACTACAAATACCCAAAACAGAAGAAAACGTTGACGGGTTTTCTCTGAAACCTTGCGAAACCAATTCCCAATAAACGAAAAGACCCTTTTCAGAAGCTCCCTGCTTCCTATAACCAGAAATCAACAAGTTAAAAGTTACAACATCACGAACAGGCATTTTGTCGAACAGCTCGTAAGCCGTATTTAAGCGTCCACATTTTATTAAGATGTCTAGTTCTCTATTCTTTGAATAAACCAAATCTTGAATATTGGCTTCACAGTAAGAATCCAACAAAAGAGAGGAAGCTGACGATGATAAAGGCACTAGCCTGGGGGTTAAAGTTGTTATGGTACGTACACAAGGCACTAATTTTGAGCTTAGCATTACTCAAGCAAATCCACCGAATTTGTTAAAGATGCGAACTTGTCACCGAACAAGCAAGGACTCAGGAAAGGTCGTTATTGTTTCTTTCCGGTTAAGCCTCCATAGAATGCAAGAATATAAATTGAATGGAAGAAAAAATTTTAAGACGTTTATGCATTTGATTATTATTTTGTTATGGAAGTAAATTCTGGTTGAGAATGTTATTTTCCTTCCTTATCTTCTATTTCTTCTTCTTTTCTACTAATTTAGTAGGAAATATATTTGAACCAAATTTCTCCTCTATTCTCTCCCTTTTTTTTGTCTTATTTTTGTCCAAACAATAGAAATCAAGAAAAATATAATTCTCTTCCTTTCTTTTATCTGATTTTTCTTCAATCCAAACAAAGATGAAGAGAGAGAAATGTTCTCACTTTTTCCCCTTGATTCTTTTCCCCTTGAGCTCCTTGTTTTTTTTCCCCCTTGAGCATACTTGAACCGTTTAATCTTTAGGAACTGAAGAATGGAATTTGTAAATAGCAGGCTTCATTCGTGTCTCGAGTTATTTTCTAATTGTGCTAGAATTAGTATTACACTTAGCATTGTACCGGCGATTAAGCTGAACCCCATCAAGATTCAAAGTTTTATGACAAACTCTCTTCAGGATTAATTAAGTAAATTCTCTTACAATTTTTCCAAAATCATAATTTTATATACCATATAATTATCATAATATTACAGTCATTTTAAGATAATAATAAAATATAATCAAAATAATTTTATAATAATAATAATCTATTCTATTGGATTTATTTTTATCCCAAAGAGGAGGTCAGGGGATATAGCCGATATCATCCCTTGCGAGATACCTAAGGGGGGAAATCAGTCAAGAACACGTTGAAAATATAATTACACAGAAGCAGACAAACTTCATTTGACGAAGTTCAAGTATTACGCCTCATACAGCTCAAGTTCTTGAAAAAGAACTGTTTTTGAAGTATTTTACCTTACATGGAGAATTGTATGCATCTTTCAGAGATTTACCTCATAACTTATGACAAGTACACTTCGACGCTAGTTGTTTTGATCATCTGACAGACAGGACAAATGTGGTTTAGTATGTCACACTCTTTACATAAACAGAGATGTCTACAGGGCATTAACAGCATGGATACTTCCCTTGCTTTGCATGCCCTGCAGCTCATATGTTCCTTCAAGCCTTGGTAATTCCTCGAGAGAGGCTTTGCAGGCCCTCCAGGATAGTTCAAGTAATGGTTAGGATCCATGTATGAGGCGGCATCATCAACTTCACTGTCACCAAACCCTTCCTTCCCATGGTCAGCGACCTGTGAAATTGCCTGCTGGAGATTGGTCCTTAACGCATTAACCACAGACTCATTGTACTTTGCTCTGTAGTGCCAGTTCTGAGCCTCTGCAGCCACCTGCTTTATTTTCTCTGCCAATTCTTTGTTTCTACGGTTCATGCTCTCTATCTCAACGTCTTTTTCCTGCAACTTCTTGTTGACACTCTTCTCAATGGCAGCAAGAAAGGAAGCAACATGCCTCTGCTTCATCTCCCTTAGCCCCTTGGCTAAGTGCTCTTCCTGAATGTGTAGCAAACATCCGTCAGAGCATGAGGTTAGGTTTTAATGCTAGACCACTTTTATATTGCAGATAAATTACACTCATCCAGAGTATTATCACAATCTCTAACTTTTGTTTGGAAATTCATGCACTTTCATGATAGTTGAATAGTTCAGGTTTTCATACGCAGTGAAAAATGTAAAAGCATGCATAAACCGTTTTTGTTGTTCACCCTAAATCATAAAAATGAGGTAAACAAGTTAAATAAGAACCTGGATCTTGATATACTGATCAAATTCTTCTTTCTGCCGATCAAGCTTGGTCCTTATATTGTCACCAAGGGACAAGACAAATGACGGTGTTGTTGACATACTTCCACTAGCAGATGTTACAGACGAATTGCGCTCATCATATGATAGTCTTAAACCAGTTGAGACAGGGTTCGGATTTGGGATGCTCACTGAACGGTCTGCATCATCTTGACAAACTTCAAAATTTAAGGACATCTGCAGCTTTTGTTGTCTACCAAATTCTTCTGATTCCCTGCCTCGTTTGTTTGGTCGAAGCAAGGGATTAACACTTTCATTTCCAAAATAATTCACTGGGTTAATGCTACATCCAGCTGGCACTGGTACAAACAAGTAAAACAAAGATCAGTCAAACTATCCTCGGTGATTTCCTTCATCATACAATTGATACGAACGGCTTTCATTGAATTTGTTTCATAATTTGTTAACTACTCTATGCTTGTTCCCTGAAGACAACTATTTATAAAATCCAATTGCAACATGGGAATACTAGGAATAATGCACTAGCATGGATACCAATTAATGCACAGGAAAAATAGATCAGATTCATCATTTCAACAAACAAGAAAGACACACTTATCAACCTTGCCTCTTCTCATTTATAATCTAGATATCATATGACTGATTTCAGTCCCCCCAGAAAGGTCTAAGCAAAGGATAACCAACACAATGAAATGTAGTGATTTAGGACGGACAGACGACAGTTTCCACACTAATTGAAAATTGAAATAGGAAACTATTGTATACAAAAAAAAACAAGAACTAGCAAAAATTAATAGATAAGGATTTTTCTTTATTATAATCCTAGCTGTCCCTTGGGCATGTCAAGTTTTTTACAACTCCTGACGACCTTACTATTGTAACCAATGATATGATTCAGGATCGTCCTCGAATCAATCGTTGAAGTTTCTTTTCAGATGTTGACATACATTTCCTTTCACTCAGAAGAAAAGGACAACCAAGATAAAAGCCTGCAAGGACATTCATATAGAGTTTCTCATGATATGCCACAATGAAAAGTATTCATAGTTTAGGTCATGCTGGTTGGCCAATGAACATATCCGTTTATCTATTAGTAAAAGACCCAATGGCAACTTCAGAAACACAACACTTCCCAGTAAATTTCACTTTTTGTCACAAAGAGTAGGAATGGATGTTAATAGAAATCTCACTGTATCTCTCATCCCTCACAACTTCTCCTATATTTTCCTTTTCCATTGTTTGGATAATGTAAAGTCCTTCTGCTAATGGTCCAAGTTTACTTGCTATATTTCAACTCCTAATGCCCCCATTATGGCCACAAGGTTCCACTACCAAGCTTGGCTATATTCCTAATCTTGTTCGGAAATTCTAGTATTTGTTCTTCTTCAACCAAAAGAATATCATCAACTCACTTTTTTTATTTCAACATTTACATGACTTGGATGCTGAGATTTCCGGACATACAGTGGCTGCCAAAAAGGTCTATTTCCGTACCTGGTTTAGAAGTTTTCAGATTTTCAGCCATAGATATTCATTAATTATGAATGATTACAGGTGTCATATTATCACGCTATCGCCAACATTTCAGTGTTCATTGGCAAATCTCTACATCGTATCACAAGGAGAAAACAGTCCCACCAGCAGCTACAAAGATACCACAGATAAATGTCCATAAAGGAAAATCAGCCATAACACCAGACAAGTATGAAAACTATGCAACATTGTAGAAACAATATACCAGGAGCCAAGCATGGTGATTAAGTTTTACATTGTCCATTAATGTTTCCCTTAGGATGCTTGGAATTGGGATTGGCAACATTAATTCCAGGCCCTAATTTCTATTTTGTTGTTTCTTTGTCACAGCAAACGGTAATTCCAGTTCCTCATCTAATTAAAAGGAATTCAAATGTTGTAGCTTTTGTTAGAAATCCAAATTTAACATGGATAACTAAAAGTCCAAATAACTCAATTTTCACTACAATTTACAGTATTTTTATACACTAGAATTGAAACTCCATTTTAAATCCAAAATCCAAATAGATTCTAAATGACTTGAGAACTTACAATTCCCGAATAACTGGAGTTGATTTGAAGTATTAGCCTGATAAGGAATACGATTCTCATCCACGAAAGCAGGAAGCAGAGGATTATTGTTGTTACCTCCCAACATTCTCCTAGAATCTTAATCTATGATAAACTATACCGGTTCACAAAAAGGTACAGTACAGTACTTTCCTACCTGCAAAAGAAGGAAAAACAATCACAAAAATGGACAAATAAGTTCCTACAAAAGCAATGGTTACATTTGATGCATTAGAAAATGTAATCCACATGTCCTAGAACATAACCGAAGATTAACCTAAAAAGGAACAATCAGAACACTTGAAATAGTCATAATGTCTTCAAGAAAATGCCTATACCTGACGCACGTAGCAATGTCCACGTACAACAGCAAATATAGAACTTCCAACTTTTTTTGCGTGTAATCGTCAAACGCACTAAATAACAAATTTTAACTTAATGATGAAGTCATTAAAGGAATATTATAAAAGGACATTGTAAATAAAGCTTATATCAAGCTTGCAACCAAGTATGAAAACATGTCATTACTAAAACAAAATTAACAGGTCAACTGTTTTCCAGACGTTTTATAAGAAATTCAAGCAACAGCATAAGATCAGTCGATTAAATCTTTCAGAGAGATTACCTTAAACCCTTCTTTACACATAGTTTTACTGGTGATCTCAAAAATTCCATGGTTAGTATCTATAATATGCATGATAGTTTTACTGACTATCTCATAAGTTCCATGGTTAGTATCTAAAATATACATGACCTTGCACCGCATTGTATGAGGTTCTATACATATATGTGTGTGTGTGTGTGTGTGTGTGTGTGTGTGCAGCTTCACAAAGACGCAACCATCCACTACTTCGGACCTGCTTCAAAGAACAATGTTAACTAGTTAAAATGACTACAATCATCAAGCGAAAGGTCTATCAAGATCATAACAACTCATTGAAAAGTCATGTGCAGCAAAGAAGAAGGTCTATCAAGATCATAACAACTCATTGAAAAGTCATGTGCAGCAAAGAAGCTAAGACTATACTCCATCAAAAAGTCCAAACTAAAAAGCAAACAGATCAATCAAAAGCATAAAGAGCAGACTATTGAATTGATCGATCTACATACAGATTCAAAAACTGCAAAATCCAGGGAACATGATAATGATATGATCATAGTACAGGCTTCCAAATTTGTTTAATGCAATCATCAAAACAACAGCAGACCTAGTAAGCAAAACCTATTAAAGAAGATGGTAGTATTATTGCCTTAACCGAAATAAAAGGATGGAAATATAACATAGATGGGTGCTAAAAAGCAAATAATATGGGTGAATGCTAACAGGAGAACAAGAAAAGCAGTTAAACAAAAACTTGAAAAGGGGGATTTTTAATTTTTGTTTTTAAAGTTGAAGCCTAAACAACAATGCAAAGGAAAATCCAACAGCATATCTCAAGGTTTAGATCCTCATAAAGAACCATATGAACACACAAGCTGAAAGTTCAAATAAAAACAAATTAGCACACAAAGCGCACGTTCACGCCCAGAAACGGAAAATCCGAAAAAATCAAACAAAAAAGAAGATCATCTTGCACGGACTACAGGTGAGAAAATTACTTCAGTATCAGATTCCTCTTCAAGCAAAGACAGTGCCCTTAGATCCTGCAATCGCAACATCAACCTCAAAAATCAGAAGGAAAAAAAAACAAAAACAAAACCGAAAAATGCCTGGAATCAAACCGATCATAATATCACCAAACCTCAAAACAAATACCTCAAAGATCGCATCTTTCTCAACATGGAGAACAAAATGATCATCCACGATCTGGAACCCAACCCCCCAAAACCCAGTAACAAGAAATACCCAGAAAAGGATAATGAAAACCCAATAAAGAGAAAGAAGGATAATTCAAGAACAGTGAAGGAAGAAGAAGAATGGGGACATAATCTGATGGCTTAGATAAGGGGAGAGAGAGAGAGAGGTTGGAGAAAGAAAGAAAAAAACTAAGAAATAATTGAATTTTGATTGGAATAAAACGCGAATCAAAATTATTATACACAAAAACAAACTAACAAACAGACAAAATGATTAGGGTAGTGGTGGCGATTGGCAGTGGTGGTGGTGGTGATGGTGGGTGGCGGAGGTTAAGGAGCGTAGTAGTCTTAGACTGCCCACTGCTGGTTGTTACGCAAACCGATTTCTATTTATTTCATCCCCTCCAATGCTCTTCGATTTTTTAAAATCTTATTTAAATATATAACTTCAAATACTTTTTTCGTGGGTTTTGCTTTTTCCATGGAAAAAAAATCAAATTAAAATTAATGAATAATGACACTGTTAATTAGATTATTTAAAACGGTGGAGACATCGAGAGAGAGAATGGTGGCTGAGAGCTGTGACGGAGAAAAGTGGCGATGAGAGCCGTTTTCAATTTCATGTTTTATTTTTAAATTTCTAGAATCTGCCACTTAAACTTAAATACAAACAAAATTTCATTGAAATAGTGAATTTCTTATTTAATTAAATTAATAAAAATTTCAATTTATTAGAAATTAATTCAAAATTTTGAAAAATAGAATAAATTTAAATTATAATAATAATATCAATATTCTTAAAAAATAAATTTCTTTACAACGTTTAAATTTACATAAATAGTAATGAAAATTTTGACAACTTTTTAAAAACTCTTAAAACACAAAAACACCAAATTTATCAATAATTAGAACGAGTAACATGATATTCCTCTCTCAACTTCATTAAAGCCATCGAGAAAACACAAAGATAAAATTTTAAAATATACTTATATAGTCTTAGTACAAGTAGACAGGAGTATTTTAAACATTTTCATACTAATGCTACAGAGAGATATTAACTTTCAACATTCACTATTATATTCAACAAAGTCTAATAACTCCCATCTCATTTACTTGTTATTTAAGGATAAAAATATTTTATATAGAATTAACTTAATATCAATATTAATTTACAAAACTGTGAACATTGTATTTGTCTCTATAGCCTTAACGGATAATTAAAAGGCTGAAATTTTATGTTTACTAATAAAGTTTAACATTGTAGTCCCAAATTTTATAAAATAGACAGATGGTACAAAGAATAGGTACTTAAAAGGATACTGTGATTACTATTTTTAAATATATTAATAAAATTTTAAGAATATTAACTATTTATTTTAAATAAATTTATATTATTTTTCCATGGGCGTCCTTTTTTTTTTGCATTCCCTTCAAGCTAATATTCCAAAGTTAAAGTCACCATCTACGCCTCATGTTGTCTTTTTGGAATTTCCCTATGGGCCATTTACTCATAATTGATAAATACAAAATTAACAACGTGTTCATCGGGGGTTTTTGTTTGTCCCTAAGATGCTTTCGCCGCTTTTACAACTTCTTGCACGTTATTTCCTTCAACATTATCTTTTTATTTCCTATTTCATTTTCATCAGTTAAATTACATTGTCTCCATATCAATTGTCTAAATCCAAATTAAGTTTTGCTTAGACGTTTCAATTATAGATAGGTCCTATTCAAGATTCCTTTATATTTATATATTATTGAACCAACCCTCTTCTTTTCCTTCTATTATTGTTTGTGTATTAAATAGTCTTCCCACGATTCATTGATTTCATATACGCCACCAGAATCATGGTAACGTAAGGAAGACTTATTAACAAAAGGAAAGAAGAGAGTTTGTTGCCAAAATGTCAAGAAATATAACTTATCAAAATTGTATTAGTATTACGACGAGCAGATAATATGTAATGAGAAGGGCAGGGGTGGCTGCCTACCGACGTCGGGTCCATCAGTGTTTGGCGGGTAAGCAAAACGACGAGTCGCGAAGGTCCACGATGTCCGGATTTATTATAAACCAATACTACGTAATTAAGTGCCAATACTACGTAATTAAGTGATGAGTTTGGCTTGGTGTTAGCACTTAGCAAGAAGCGGAGGAGGAATAGTATAGAAGAGCTATCAAATGATGGGGAACCCGCTGCTTAGAGTCAATGCCATCTAGATTGAAGATTGGTTCATCAACGAATATCAGATTAATTTTACAAACTGATGTGAAGGAAATTGGCCGTTTTGATTTTTCAATTCTTGACATTTATTAGAGTTGTTTTCACATTAATTTCGTGTGTCCATAATTCCATGTCTTCTCTTTCGGTTCCAATAATTGGGATAAGTGATATAGACTTTGCTATTTTTTAATTACTTGTACATATAAATATTCCTAAAAGCATAATAGGAGAAGTTTAAGTCGGAACGTAAGGCTTAGATGAGTGTCAGTTGGTGCACTCAATTAAAAGCGGGCGTTGAGCCAAACAGATATTTGTTATTAATCATAAAAAGTTGTTTAGTCAGTATAGTTCTAAGTTAAGTAACCTGTACCCTAAATAAATACTTTCTTTTCATAAAAAAGAGGGTTAAACTTTTGACTTCCATTTAAACAAAAATGGAATTATGACAATAGATTCAACCAATAATGATAAGATATCATAAAGTTGTTTAGCCACCTTAGGAATTATTTTTTTCTTACTGAAAATATATATTCTAATTAAAACTATTGTCTAAGATATGAGGAAACCAAATTCTAATAGCTATTTTGGAGTGAAGTGAAATTAGAAGAAACTTTCTTTTTAACCTAAGCATAACACAATTGACTAAACATTAAACAACTTGCTAGTTAATTGGGAAGACACAAGCCAAGCTTTGCCAACAACATAAATCTATCAAGAATAATTCAATATTATATACTTAAAATTGAAAACATCATAATTGCTTTGTTTATATACCTCATAAAACAATTCAGTAAAGCGTGTGAACAGCTAGATTGAGAAACAATGGAACCCATAATAAAATATGTAATAAACAAATATATTTATGAGCCATTATTGACCAGAATTTGGGTAACTAAAATCTGGGAAAGGCATGCATCAACTAGAGTCCAGAGACATTAGGCTTAAGGTCAATTTAACGTGCCAATAGAAAAGAGGAAGACACGTTGTGCTTTGGAGTGGACAGTGGAGGCCTATTCAACGCACCCAGAAGCGTGATGGTAACGCAATTAGGCATTTCCCAAGAAACCTACAAACTAACCCACACCTCATTAAGTACGCCATCTTAGCATGGTCATCAGTACGCATTACATGACTCTCGCCTTTTGTTTGTGAAAATCAAAGATTAGGTGGTATTTTACTACCAAGATATTTGAAATGAATGAACTTTACGAAGGTAACATACTTTAATTCTTATTATTTTAGGGAATTGTTAAATTTGAATTCAAAATTTATCATGATTTTCTATTTTAGTTAAATAATTAAAGCTCTTAACATTTTAAATATATTATAAAATATGATGTATTATTACTTTTTTGTGTGAGTGCGTCGTATATTTTCATACTCGAAAATTATTGTTTATATCCAATTAGGTTACCTATTTGATGAAACAGTATCGTCTGAACCTATTTTGATATAGCCTTCAAATTTGAACCTATTTTTAAGACATCTTTGTTTTTCTAGTTGTGAATCTTCTCGAAGATTTATATATTTT
>JANTNU010156404.1:0-15534 GCA_024752395.1 Erythroxylum havanense
ATTCAGGTTTGAGTCTTCATACCGACACATAGATCCTGGCCTTCGGGAAGGTCCCGGTGACAAAAATTTTTGTTTTCCGCACCTGGTACATGTGATGTACCTCCCGGGAATTTCCTACATTCTAGACCTGAGAATGTCCGTTTAACGGACCTAATGTCTGTTTAACAGACATAGATTGGGCTAGTGGTGTTTTTACACTTGAGAAGGTCTATTTAATAGACCTAAAGTCCGTCTAACGGACATTGGTGATCCAAAACTCCTTCCAAAGCCTCTCCAAAGGTTCCTACATCCATGCTAACATCATATTCACTCATAATCTTCCCAATTTCACTTCTTGTAATGTAATATATAACTTATTAACCATTCAATACCAAAATGATTTCATAAATATCCCAAATCTCAACTCAAATGATTCATCTCATACAACAAATTCTCATCATTACTATAGCTACTCTGTACATACCTCCTATGCAGCATCACCACTTATGATGTTGACATCTTTCAACTTCAATGCCCAAACATTTCACACTTTATAGCGTTGGAAAGCGAAAAGGATAAGCTACAACTTTCTAGAGATTTTGTCTAATTCAACCTAGATTAATCCATTTTTTCCTCTAAAGTCAAAATACAATTCCTATATTTTCTTTCCATAATACATCTCCCTTATTTGTAACAACAATTCGTATTCAAAATTTATCATCTCAAATTGATAACTTCTTCAATTATACCTAATTCCAACTTAGCCTCATCCTTAATTAATTTTCATTTCAACTAAACCTCATCCATACAAAAATTTACATTTTGACTTAACAATCATCCATACACAAATTCACATTTCATCTTGACAATCATCCATACACAAATTCATATTTCATTAACATCATAAAACAAGAGTTTAGAAAGCTTTAATAGCATTTCAAGACACAACACATTAATGTTCCAAAATCTCCAAATTACACAAGATACTTGAATAATAATTGGTCAAAATGCATTTGCAACCTTGTTTTACATAACTACTCCAAAACAAAACAAAACATGCAAATCCGGAGTAATGTCTTGACTTTCTTTCACTCGGTCTCTTACTCATCACCTGAATAGGGGAAGGAGATTGGGGGTGAGCTTAAAAGCTCGTGGGTAACAAGTTTATAACCGATAAACAAGCGAAAACCATTGAAAAGTTCATTGTCATAGAAAATTCTTGTTGAATCATAAAATACATGTTTCTCAAAATTCTCATCATGTAATCAAATTCACAACCAACACAATTTATGCATTCTTCAATTTGTTCACAAATCATAAAAACATAAGCACATCAGATTGGTTTGGGCAGATCTATAAACATGATGAACTACACAATTCCATATAATGGTCTTGTATAGTCGTAAACTTGAGGGAGTCCACGAAGGAGCTTCGTGTCACTAGTGGGCAGGCGAGAGAAGACTTTACTTGGTCAACGAGCATGCGACATTCTTGAATGAACTATACCAAACTCACATAACATGTAATTCATGACTTGAAAATAGATTGCCCAAATGGCAACATTTCGGAGACTTGTTTTTCGTGAACATGCAATTTTTTGAAAACCCTTTTATTTAACAATTCATAATTTATCATCAAAATTTCATACACCAAAACATGTAGCAATTTCCCAAATCATTTAAGGTAATAAAAGTAACATTTATGAGGTAATTGAAATCATTTTATTCTCTTGCTTTAAAAGGAAACATTTATGGCTCATTACTCAATTATAGCATGAAACCCACCTTGAATTCCTTGCTTAAAGACTCGCTCAAAATGACCTCTCCCTTTGTTCTTCTTGCTTCTCTTGATTTCCTTTATCAAAGGAAAAATTTCCATTTAATAGGAATATCAATTGAGAACCCAAAGGAACATATTCATAAAATTGATCCTAGAATCCTTAAACCTATACATTTCTTAAGCTATATGAACCAAAACTCTCTCAAAAATCCAAAATATTATGATCAAACTTACCTTGAATCTTCACCAAATGAAGAGTTTGTTGGCTCTAATGGAAGCTCTCATCTTCTTCTACCTTTTTCCCTTCTTGCATAACTTCAAAATCATTCCTTAGGACTAAGAAAAAAATCAAAACCTAGTTTTTCTTCTTTCTTTCCTCTCAAAATGGAAAATTTCTCCTTTTTCTCTCTTCTCTTTGTTTCTTCTCTCTCAATTTCGTTCTTACTTCTTCCTTAGAAGTCAAACAACAGTTCTTATTTTAATTTTGCCATTAATGATTGAGAAATGTCCAATTTGCCCTTCCTTCAAAGCTTTATGACTTTAATGCTTAATTGATCTTCCCAAAATTCCCTCATACATATATATACTCTTACCACTTAATTCAACTAAATGATATTTAAAAATCCCACTAACATTAACATAATAATTACTCCAAATAAAAATAATTAATCTAGTAAGACCTCAAAATTATTTAAATCATGCCTAACTCCTTCCAAAAATCCATCCTTTTCTGATAAAGTAATTGAAGGAATTTCCTTCTAAAAAAATGTTCCTCATTGTCTTAATTTTTTAATGACACCAAAATTATTCAATTTGGTTAAGAAATCTAAAAGTTATACCCTAAACATTTTTAGACTGTTCTTATCCTAAAACAATATTCTATGCTCAATTTCTATCCAAAAATTGAAATTCTTAGTGACTGAATTTAAACTTGATTTCATCAAACAATTTGTAACCTTATGTCTCTATTTTACTCCAAATTAAAAATCATCTCATTTGGATAACTAGAGAAAAAGTTATGGCTAACACACCGAAGCATACTTAGTGAACATGTTTCAACTACTTTTTCCAACCTTTAACTTCCAACATTTCACCTACAATAGTTCTAACTTCCAAGAAAAGTTTGAGGTCCAACATAATAGCTACTCCTTTATGCATTAATTGTTGTGATAGTTAAGCTTTGCTCATTATTTGATTCCTTTGTGAATATTCTTTGATTTCACTCTAGACAAATGTTGTCTATCATATTGCTTAGTGCTAGCTTTGCCACTATATAGTCCACTACTTTCTTTTTATGACTTCTGTTGCACCAATATATTAGGTCTTAACAAGTTAAGGATGAGAAAGAAACATCACTAAATCTTTTAATGTGTTCACATAAGTTAATTGTATATTGTCATTCAAAAAACAAATGGCTTATTGTTTCCCCCTCCTAGTTGCTTAGAACACAAATTTAGGAATTTCATCATGCTTAGAACACAAATTTAGGAATTTCATCATTCTTAGGAGTGTACTTCATTTCCATTTAATAGCTAGCCAAAATACTATTGATGCTTTAGGAAAAGAATGTGTATGCTAGACTATAAACCATAACGATGCTTCACTTTATTAGCTCTCTATAGGATTTGTTTATGAATTCACTATGTTTATTGTTTTTCCATTTAATCTAGTCTTCGTTGTCCAAGATTAGTCACACTAAAAGAGCTTTAGAGCAATATATGCTTATAGGTGCATTTCCATGAGTTTTAAAGGCTTGTTGAAATTAATAGTCTTCTGGAATGGAGTTTTTTTAGAGAATGAAGCTCCTCGAACTTATTAAGATGTCGTAGATTAGTTCATTTATCATACTAGAAAGAATTTTTGTTTCCATTTCTTATTTGGTGCTCAAATGCTCCTATGAACTTTTCCTTAAGTTTGAATATGTTAAGCATAGTCTATAAATATTCTATTTTGGGTTTGAACTACTAAAATTTTTAGCATCTTATGTAATATTCATGGATCTATAGCACCCATAGATATTTCTTATCAAGTAAGACTCTTTAAGTCTTCTCTAGCATCAAAACTTGATTCAAGACTTTGACTGATAGAATGCCCAGTCCCCCCTCCTTTTGATCTTTACAAATCTCACTCCATTTAACCACTGCTATGTATTTGCTCTCAACACTTTTTTACATATCAACTGTAACATCCTGTTATACCATGTTAAAGGTTAGAATCCTATAATAGTGTACATGAGAGATTACTGAGAAGTTAGAAAGTGCATTTCATACTCATGCATAATATAACATACACACACATGTGAATATTATTTATTGCACATATTAAAATGATTGTACATGTATTCATTGACATTTTCAGGGTATAATTGATTTATAAATGTGATTGTATTGAGAATTATGGATTTTATGTATTGAAAATTGATTTGGAGAGTATAATTATTGATTTAGAATTTTTATTAGAATTTGGAATATTTTATGAAATTATGAGTATTTTTGGACTAGAAAAAATGCTAAGTGGCAAGACAATTAATAAGTGGTAGTAGAAATATGAGTCAAATGGAAAAGGAATTTTTATAAATGACATTTGGATTTAATGACATATTTCATTGAAAATTGGGAGACAATTAGAGTAGAAATTGGAGACAAATGAACTAGTTAAATAAAAGACCAAGGAAAGACATAAGAAAGTGACATGTGGCAAGTGACAAGTGTCACTTGCCACACCCCATGCCTTAACCCACGAAACTCTCCTAAGTGAAGGACTATCTTCTCTTTCATTTGTCTTTCAATTTATTATTTACTTCATCTCTTGTTAATATCTCTTCTCATCTTCTTCATCTACAAACCTCTCTTTTTGTTGTTTTAATGTAAGCCTTGCTCTTACACTTCTATGCTACTATCATTTTGTTGTCTTCTTCATTTGTTACAAGAAAACCCAACCTTACCATCCTTGAATGTTGATGATCGTGTGAGCCATAGTGAGTTTTACGAAGTAAGTATCATATGGTTCTTTACAATTTGTTGAATGAAACATGTATAATGATAATTAGATGTTAAATGTTCATAAAATGGTGTTTTATATATGTTGGAACGTGGGTAAAGAAATGAACACATTGGTGTCTTAGTTTTGTGTTTATGACTATTAATATTTCATAAGTTGTTATAGAGATGAGTTTGAAATAGAAAGATCATTGAAATTGGTGTAGGAAAATGGTGCAGAAAAATTTGATAGGTAAATGGACGTTTCATGTTTTGTTTTCAATGTTTATCAATGTGGATCTCTTTGGGTGTTTTGGAGATGAACTAATATGAGTTTAGAGTTAATAAAAAGGAGTACTATGGTGTTTTGAAATGAGATAAATTAAGGATATAGTTAGAAGTGAAATGAATGTGAGATTGGAGTTGAGCATGTGCAGAAATTTAGTGATGAATATATATGAATGTATATGTTCTGTTTTTGGTAATATGATCAAACATAGAATATGATTTGTTTGTGAATGAAATTGAGCTGAAATGGAAGTGGGAATGAAGAGGAAATAATGACGACATAAGCTAGAAATGATAGACTAAGCAAAAGAGATGAACTAGGATGCAAATGGTGATAAAGTGTGTTGGAATATGTTAGATGGAGGGTTTTCACTGAACATGGATCTGTATTTTAGCCATATCTTGATCTTTACATATCCAAATAGGGTGATTTTAAGTTTAGATTGAACTAGAGACATATGGATATATCTTTCATGAAGTAATAAAATTAGAATTTTGTCTTTAAGAGTTTCAAAATTTGGCTTGAAGTTGAGTACAATGTGTTGTTGTGGTTAGGGAATATTTTGTAGTATTTTAGGTATATTTTGCATAATATTGATCCAAAATTTATGAAATTGGTGTTATTATAATCTTAAGATATATAGAAACATTTTTTTAGAAGAATGTATCCTAATTTCATATTTTTCCTTGTCAAAATTTCCATGCAAAATTGACTCGAAAATTTATTTTGAGAAAAGCCATCAGGTAGTGCACGATCGTGCTTGTTAAAGAGGAATCCTCAAGGGAGTTGCACAATCTTGCTTGATAGAGAGGAGATATCAGGTAGTGCATGATTATGCGAGGAAACATTAGGTAATGCGCGATCGTGATAGAGAGGATTTAACAAGCAGTGCACAATCGTGCACAAGAATGATCGTGGCAGTGAGAGTGCAATGCTTTTTGACAATTTTGAACATCCTTCACTCTTTTAACCATAAATTCTTCTCCGAATCTTTGATTGACTTGAAATTGAACCACAAAATCCTCACACATTTTCCTTGCTCTCTACCAAATTTCATGGTCATCTAAACTCATTAGGAAAGGATTGGTAAATGATTGATTGATGATGTTATAAGAATCAAGTGTTTTGAGCCATAAACCATAGTGCATGATTAAGTGATGAACTTGGAATAAGTTTGTATTATTAAGGTGTAAACCTAAGTTCAAATTAGAAATATATGAGTTTTGAAGTATGAATGATAATGAGATGAAAATAAAGGAAATATGCCAAGGATTGTCATTAAGCATACATTGTATATAATCCATATACACATTTGTGCATAAATGAGTACTTATATAATTATGCAAAGTTGTGATGTGTGTAAATGTGTTGCATGGTATAGAAGGGAAATTATAGCGATAACATCCAAACATTGTCGGGACTTTAAGGCAATAACTACTGGAGCAAATTGTGAGTAAGCCATATGGTCTCACTTGATTAATTGTTTGTTTTAAATTCTGTATTAAATTATTATGTGAATGTGATTGTGTTGATTCTAGACATTAAATGTCCGAGGCATTTGATGCATGAATAATATATTAGAAGTGCTCCTTGTTTGTGAATTTGATGAAATAAGTGACACTCAACATTATTGTTAAATGCCGAACCAAGGTTCGATGATAAATGTGAATATGAAACTGAAATCAAGTAACTGATTGAATATATGTGAATGTGATGCATTTCATTGCATGAATGAATGACAACATAAAGGCTGTTTTGATCGGAGTAGCCACTGAAAAAGAGCTTAAAGCTCAAAATGTGGCAAGAGCCTTTAGTCCAGTTGTTAATATACCCGATATGCACCAAGGGATATGAGACAAAATTTGAAACAAAGTCAGTATTCACAAGGGATATGGGCTAGTAAAAAGGCAATCGGTCACAACAAAGTAATAATTGGAAGTGAGTCTCATGTGCATTGCATTTATAAAATTGACATGTATGTTTCAAATGATCAAAATGAACTGTTTCACTGCTCTAAATGTTAAATATGAAATAAGTGATCGAAGTGATATGTGATGCTATATGGTAATTAGTGAAATGATGTGAACTACGTGATTGCATGAATTGTATGTGTTATATGATATGAGTGAACCATCGAGGATGTTTAGCTCACTTAGTTCTCAAAACTTATCAAAATTGCAATGTTAACATTTCAAGCTTGAGAGAGGATACTAGTGACAGAGAAACTCTACAAAAAGCATAGTTCTTATACTTTTAGATAAAAGAAATGGCTTAAAGGTTAGTCAACTGAGATTGAAGGATCTATATAAAATTTTTGTATAATTCCTCATGTATGTAGCATGCTCTGTATATAGAGATGTAAACTTTGATTAGTTTTTGATAATGTACATTTATGGATGTTATTGTAAAGCTAACATATACATATTCAATTTTATGAAATGAAAATGAGGAATTGGGTTTTTAAATATTGTGACATTTGCGCACTAAATGATGATGCCATGATTAAGTTAGTAATGTGACTGCTCTAGCATGCCACCCTTGTGATGTACGTACTCGGACATCCTTCATAATGCTAGGTATGTGTCCTGTGAGAGCGGGGTGCAACATCAACCTTCTTAGAATTTAGTATATGTTGTTAGATATGTTCTTTGGGAACCATATGTAAGAGTACCAGTAAATATGAAGCGTATTGAGAAAAGCTTTATTGGATTCTATATACAATGGAGAAATATTGGGAATTCTAATTGAAAATTCTTGACTTTATCTTCTCTAGGATAGGCTTAAAGCCTTTGAATGATGGTCTTTTAGTTATTATTAAAACCCTTAGATAGTAGATAAGAGGCTTAGTGGTGTTGATAAGCTAGCTAAATAACCTATAATTCCATTTGTACTAGTAGAAACAATAAAGGATTTTTTCTATTTGTTTATAATTATCCCAAATAAAAATTTGAAAGTGTTCATGGCTGTCATTGGTATTCTTATAGAGCTAAGGTTAGTTTTGGAGAGCAAAATTAAGTCATTAGTAAAAAAGAGACTTGAAATCCTATCTCTTTACACTTAGAATAAAATCTAAAGCTTTTATCCCAGTTGATTATGTTCTTTTTAAACCTTACTTACACTTCTATAGCAAATTTGAAGAGATAAGGCAATAGGGGATCATCTTGTCTTAGGTCCTTTATACCCTTAACTAATTCGGTTAGCTCTCTATTGTCTAGAATTCCATGTGAAACAATGGTGAAGCATTAAGAAATCTACTGAATGAAATGATAAGGAAAATAAAAAGTTTGTAATGTATTAAACATTAAGTTCTAAGTTGAGGAATCATAAGCTTTGTGAAAATCTATTGTAATGTCATATTTCTTGCATGATTTCTTCCTTGAGTAATTTTTCAGAAGCTGACCATAGGGATGTTATCCCCTATATATTTCCCTATGATGTAGGCTCTTTGAGTAGAATCCACTAGATGAGTTAAGGTTAATTTCAATTTTTTAGTTAACACCTTAGTAATCACCTTATATATAATATTTCAACAAAAAATTGGAGAATAAACTTTTAAGGAACTTGGAGATTGTATGTTGGCCCCCTAATTTTTTTTTCCAGATGAGTAAGCATGATTGAAAGGGTAAGTGGAATTAAGGTGTTAAGGTTATAAGAATGTTCAAGGGTATTTTTGGTAAGACACTTAAGGTTAAAAGAACATAAGCATATAAGGAAGGGTAAAATGGACTTTTTGGACTCATTAAGGATAGAAATGGAAGAAGAAATGTTGGTTTGCTATTTTAAGAAGAAGAGAAATGAAAATTGAACAGAAAAAAAAGAGAGAGTGTCATAAAGAAGAGAGAGAAATACGAAGAGAGGAAGAAAAGAAAACAAGCTAGGGTTTCAATTTTCTTAGCCTTCAAGAGAGAGTTTGAGGTTGTTTAAGAAGGGAAAAAGATAGAGGAAGAGAAGAGCTTCCATTTGAACTAAATATTTCTTCATTTGGTAAAGAATCAAGGAAAGATCGTGTTACATCTTTTAGATTTTTGGAAGGATTTTAGTTCATGGAGTTTAGAAAATGCATGGGTTTAAGTATTCTAGCACCTATTTTATTGATTAAAGTTTTGTGGGATTTCCAATTGAAAACCCTATTGAGTGAGATTTTTGTTATTGTAGAAGGAAATCAAGAAAGGCAAGAGAAGCAATGGTAGAGACATTTTGAGCATGTCTTTAAGCAAGAAAATCAAGGTGGGTACATGTTTATAATAGAGTGAATAAGCCACTAATGTTTTTTTTGAATCAAAGAAGTTTAACGATTTTCAATTACATCATAAGTATTACATTTATTGCTTTTGAATGATTTGAGAAATTACAATATGTTGTTATATGGATTGTGTGATGATTTATGAAACGACTTTGGAAGTGATTTTTGAAAAGATATCATGTTTATGAAAAATCAAGTTTTGGAAAAGTGCCATTTTGGGCAACAAGTTTACAAGTTATGAAATATATATTATGTAAGTTTGTGGTGGTCCCCTAAGTTATGTCAAGTGTACTTTGACCAAAGGCTTTTCTTGTAACACCCCATCACCAATGAGAAGGGCAAAATAGTCATTTAGAATGGGTTATGAATGTTTAAACTTGTCTCAACATGTTCATGCATAATATGGCCTCCATATATACATGAATAGAATTTTTTACACATGCACATGACTGTACATGCATTCATGATATTTCCCGGTATATGTGTCTATAAATGTGATTATTGTAAAAAAATGTGATTTTGTGCTTGAAAATTTAATTGGAGTGGGTCTTTGTGTGTTTTGAATTTTGGGAGGATTTTAAAAATTTTTCTGGAAAATTTCGAGAAAGTTTCTAGACCGAAAAAATTGCCAAGTAGCAGACCGATTAGTTTCCGGTACTGAAAATGATTGTCCAATGACACTGAAAATTTAGATACGTGATGGTAGGATTTATTAATTTGAGTCATCAGAATTTTGGAGAGAAATTGGAGTAGAAATTGAATTTGAATTGGAAAGGAAATAAATGAGTTGTCTAAAAACAAGACATGTGGCAAGTGACACTTGTCACTTGCCTACTTATGTCTTAGACTTAATTGTTATCTAAATAACCTAACTTTTGCAAGCCACTCACGGCACTTCTCTTGTGAAAGGTGATTTTAGAGTGTTTTTCTTCCTTCTCATCCATATCTTCCTTCCTCTTCTTCGTTGGTCTTCTCCACTTGTTATTTGTTCACAAAACTCTTCTAGCTTAATTGTTTTCTCTTCACTTGTACACAAATCCAAGCTTAAGCTTTTTACCTCCCTTAAAATGGTGATTTTCATGTGTGTGAGGGGTGGTGAAGAAAAGTAGAGAAGTTGGTGTCTTTTGAAGAATTGAAGGATTGAAAGCTTAAGTAGGTAAGGATTATGTCTTATGTTATAAATTGGTAGTTTGATGCATTAATTGTGGTGTCTTGAGCTTTAATTGCATGAACTTGTGTTTGGTGTATATGGGTAGGTTATTTTCTTGGTTGATTTAAGATTGATTGAAGATGAATGATATAGCATGTGTAGTATGTGAATTAAGTGTTTTGGATTAAGTTTGATGATGTTAGATGAGTGTTTATTAAAGAAAGAAAGTTGCGTGTGTGTGCTGTCATTTTGTGGCTAAGTGTTCAAGTGAAGGTCTTGATTAAATTTTGGCTGAATTAGTGATTAAATTGGATGCTTATGGGTGTAGAAATGGTATTGGAATGATAGGAGTAGAGTTAGGTGTAAAAGCTGGAAAATGAAATGTGAGTATGTTTTAATGTTTGGGTCATAACTTTTGATATGGTTATGTTATTGGGATGAGGTTTAGCTTGAATTAAACATGAGAAGTTTGGCTAGAATTTTTATGAAGGAATTTCTATCAAATTGTGACTTTAAGGGTTCTGAATTTTGCCTTGAATGTGGGCAATATGTGCAGGGTGAATAATGTTGTTTCTAACATTGCATGACTTGTGACCTGAAACTTTGGAGAATTGTTCTAGGATAAAGTTGACAGATTTTGTGAAATTGGTCTTCATGAAAGTTGAATATTTTCTTGTTAGATTTCTATCGCCACTAAGTGTGATATTTTTCGAGTTTGTGGTTGAAAGTTATGACTTGTTAACTTTCAAATGGTAATTCATGTATTAATGTGTTTTGTGTGTAAATGTCCTTAAGTGTATGGATTTTGTGATTACTATGTTCTGAAGCCACTTCAGGACTGTTATTATTTAAATTCGCTCAAGTAGTCTTAGGGAAAGTTTTGGAGGAATGTCTTAGCTTTGTAATGATGTATCATATGCTATTTTTGGATGTAAGACTTGTAAGTTAAGGATTTTGAAAGTTTGGATATGGTTTAGGTAACATGTTGATTTAATAGTCTTTAACAGGGCAGCCACAATTATGGAAGAATTTGACCTAGTTAGAGGTGGATTTTGCTTCTAAGTCCTTCATGATAATTGTAGCATGTTTTCTGATCTTTTCATTGATTTAAAGCATGGAATTTTTGGACAATGGGATAGGAAGTTATGAGTTTGAGAAGATTGTGATACTGTTAGGATGACATGTGCAAGGCAGAAACTTTGATTAAGCTTTTGACCTATTTAGAGGTTGCATTTGCTTTCAAGTTGTTCGTGAAAGTTGTATAATATGTTCTGATCTTCTTTTGATATAAAGCTTGGAATTTTGGACAAAGGGAATGGGAAGATATGATTTTTGGAAAAATGTTGCACTGTTTTGGATGATAATGAGTAGGCAGTAAATTTGATTGCATTTTTGACACCCTTAAAGGTGAAATTGGTCTTCAAGACCTTCATGAAACTTGTAGGGTTTTCTATGATCTTTCCAATGAGATCTCATTTGTGATTTTTGGATACTTGTATAAAGAGTTGTGTTATGTGAAAGAAGAGAAGGTATTAAGTGGAAAATGGAAAAAAAAATTGATGAGAGGCGGAAGCTCACTCCTCGCGAGGGCGACGCCTCGCACTAACGAGGACGCCTATTATTTTATTAGTTTATTATTTATTTTGGCCCAATTTCATTCTTTTGTGAATATCTTTTCCATCCGACCTCCGATTGACCTGATTCTCGAGGCATCGGATTCGAGATATTCTTAATTTCATGTCTATGTGAATTTGTAAATTTTTAGAGATAAAATTGGCGTGGATTGATTAGGCCAAAGTTAGAGGACCGAGTAATTATTTTTCTAGTCCGTATTTTAGCAATAATTGGACCTATAGAGGTCGGAATTGAACGATTTTGGTGTCGTTGGACTTCTAATATTTAGAGAAAATTTTTGTGATAAATATTTATGGAATAATACTGGGAATGTCACGAACATGCATTGTACCCATTTTAATTGCTACATGTGCATTTTTAAATATTTATGATTGTACATTAGGTAATGTTTGTATATTTTAATTGTTATAGAGGCGCTTTTGAAACGTAAACCCACCGACGTTGCCGAGACTTCCAAGCATTAGCTCGAAAGCTATTGGTGAGTGACCTAGACAGTTCTCTCAATTATTATTTGCTTAGAAAACTGTGGTGGATAATGGTGGGTTTGAGAATTGTGTTTGATTGTGGGTTCCGGACAGAAGGTTCGATGTATTGGGAAGCTATGACATAGAAGTGCTACTTGTATGTGAATTTGTGAACTACTTGCTTATGATGTGGTAAATTTTGGCACATGTGTTCATTATCACATATATATTGCTTCATTGTTACATGTGCATTCTATGCATGAATGCATGATCAGATAATGACAGTTGTGACCGGAGCAGCCACTGAGAACTAAAAGCTCAATGTATTTGGGCCTCGAGCCCACAGTGATTCAAAGCCTCAAGCTCAACGATTAATGCGCCCATATTGGGACAGTTTAGGTGCTCGGTCACAACACCATAATAAATTAGAAAAGTGTCATATACGCATTTCATATACATTTGATTTAATCTCTTTGATTGAGTGAAAGGCAAAATGCCTTATACTTATGTGCTAGTAATCTTGTGGTACTTTTGAATGTGAACTTATGAAATAACTGTGTTATGCTTAATTTTTATATAAATTGAGTGAACCATCGATGATGGTTACCTCACTGAGTTCACAAACTCACCCAAAATTGCAACTTATTTTTCAAGACCGAGAGTAGACTCCTAGCTCCATAAGGACTTTTCTTGCCGTGTAGATCGTGTTGGCAAGAGAAGTCATGGCACACAGGTCGGTCAGCTGGGACTTTTGGGATGACCTAGATAGAGCTGATGTAGTTTCCTTGGTATACAACATTTTGTACTAGGTTTTAGGAGTGATGTACAGACAGTGGAAACTGACAGATGTGTAAACTTTTGGATACTATGAAATGAAATGAGGAAACAAATTATGGTTTCAAAAGTTTCTAATTTTTATACTGATAGTTTATTATGATGCCATGTGAAGTGTTGTAGTGATTGTTCGTAGCTCACCCTTATTGTAGGATATGTACCGGAACGACCTACAAGTGTCCCGGTGTATATCCTGCGATAAGGGAGCGCTACAGTCAGAAAAGAAAAGCCTATGGAAAATAGGAAATCCATCGTTCAAATTCAGAAGAAATAAGGCCAAGTCAGATAGAGGACTTTGAAGAAGATGTTCAACAGTCATCTTGTCAACCACGAAGGTCAACTAGACAAAGAAAGTCAAATCCAAAGTATGCAAATGCAGTGGTAATAGAGGAAATTGCTCTGAAAGAGCCGACAAGTTATAAAGAAGTGTCACAAAGCAAGGAATGGCAACAGGCAATGAACGAGGAAATTCGAGCATTAAAACAAAATGAAACTTCGGATTTGGTGCCAAAACTTGAAGGAGTAACACCCATCTCGTGTACATGGGTCTATAAGAAAAAGACTCGACCAGATGGAACAGTTGAGAGATACAAGGCACGACTACTAGCTCATGGTTTTTCACATAAATATGGGTTAGATTAAGAGGAGACGTTTAGTCCAGTGGCAAAGATTACAACTATTTGTGTGCTTCTAGCACTTGCCACAAACAAGTCTTAGAGACTCTAGCAGATGGACGTAAAGAACACCTTCCTACATGGAGAGTTAGACCGAGTGATTTATATGGAACAACCGGAAGGTCTTAAGAGTAAAGATTATCCAAACTACATTTGCAAGTTAAAGAAGACATTGTATGATTTAAAGCAAGCAACACGAGCATGGTATGGTAAGATTGGAGAGTTCCTTGTTCAAAACGACTGTAAGATGGCGCCTACAGACTCAAGCTTATTTGTGAAGACACGAGGTAATAAGCTGGCCATATTCTTAGTATACATGGATGATTTAATCATCACAGGAGATGATGAACAAGAGATACGACAAATTCGAGAAAATATCTCGGTCCGTTTCCAGATGAAAGAATTTGGCAAGTTGAAACACTTTCTTGGCTTAGAGGTGGAGCGCACAAAAGATGGATTGTCTTTATGTCAGCAGAAATATGCACAAGATCTTTTAGAAAGATTTGGTATGTTAGACTACAAGCCAATATCAACGCCAATGGAGGTAAATGTCAAACTTCGAGCTACGGAAGGAAAAGACTTACAAGATAATACGATGTACAAATAGCTCGTGGGAAGTCTAATCTATCTCACATTAACACAACTAGACATCACTTTCTCAGTTGGAGTTGTTAGCCGATACATGCAAAATCCAAAGAAGCCTCACTTAGAAGCAATACGGAGAATCTTAAGGTATGTTAAGAATATTATTGACCATAGTCTCTTATATAAGAGATATAATACGTGTCTGGTTAAAAGGTACTGCAATGTCGACTATGCTGGAGATTGTGACACTACATATTCAACATTGGCTCAAGAGCAATCTCTTGGTGCAGTAAGAGACAACCAACGATGTCCTTATCAAGTACAAAAGTCGAGTATAGAGCTGCAGCAATGGTAGCACAATAATGCACATGGCTCATACAGTTACTAAAAGATCTAAATCAACCAACAGCCTACTCGGTGGAGCTATTTTGTGATAACCAGTCAGCAATACGACCAACGGAGAATCTAGTATTCCATGCACGGACAAAACACGTTGAGGTACATTATTATTATATTCGAGAAAAGTTCTCAAAGGTGATATAAAAATGAAGTACATCAAGACAGAAGACCAAGTTGCAGATATATTCACAAAGGATCTCAGCGGAACAAAACATGAAGAGTTTTGCAAACAACTTGGGATAATCTCAAGGAAAACTTTGAAGTGAAATTAGTTGGTGAGGGGAAGTGTTAGAAATCACCAACTAATTTTAGAGATTTGTAGAAAACTCTAGATTTGTAAAAAAAAGGAAAAATCTGAAAAAAATCGTATATCTCAACAATTTCTCTAATATTTTATTTATGTTTAATCATATTTTAGTGCTTCTATTTATATTAATTCTTATGATCATATATCTCAATAAGGTCCTCTTATCAATTCATGTAATGAAATCAATAAATTTTATTTGATTATCATTTCATTAAACA
>JANTNU010156951.1:0-15523 GCA_024752395.1 Erythroxylum havanense
ACGTGGAATGGTAATACTGTCTTAGGAGACTGTTTGGCGGTCTTTCCTGGGTATTACTGAATCGGTTCACTTCACTAGTTGTTTACCTTAGAGGGAAAAATACCCGATTTTCCCAACATTATATGGTTCTTGTTAGGTGTTTCTAGGACCGTTCCTATCGTTTTATAGACTCGGGGTGAAATAAAAAAATGATCATAATAAATCGAACGAAATAAAAAAAAGGTCATAATAAATCGACAATATACTTAAGTTTACATGTTTATATAAAATATAAATGATTCAATTTATAAATATACATACTGAACCAAATATTAAATGATCATAACATTTAATTTTATATGAAGTGAGAAAAAGAAAAGCTCTTGGGATATATGCATACAGGTTTGTCATGTGGCATCTTTGCAAAATCTATGTACTTGATAGGAAATGAGCTAGCATATACTGCGACTTAATTGACCAATATATTATTGAATGAGTCTCTTAGCATGAGAAAGGATGAGAATGAGGTCCCTTTTCAGCACTGAATGTGTTAATATCTACGAAAAGAAGAACATGATAAATGCATTATTGATGGGCCCGTATGTTGCTCAATTATTGAGTTTGTGCTGTTGTCTTGTGGACAATTCTTTTAAAGCTTGATTCTATAATTGGTTAATATTCTTTTATTTTGTATCTTTTAAAAAAAATTTTACCATAGAATTAGGAGCCCTGGGCAGGTGTCCTGCTGGCCCTTGCCCGGGCTGGCACTGGGTGTTTCGCTTCAAAGACTAATAATAGTCCGAGATTGAACAAAGTCATCGGAATTTTTACCTAGTAAACACGTAAAATACATAATCTACAAACATAAATAAATTATTGACCTTATTTAAGTTTACAAATTAATACTTAATGTACACATATATATGTAGAAAATAGTTATTACATAGACAAAATTTAATAATGATTTCTTAATATTTTTATTACAGTATAAATGCATTCTTATTCTTATTATTTATTAATTATAATTTTATTAATAAAAATTAATATGTGATCAGATGATAATATCATTACTTATAGTTATAATATAAAGTAAACTTTGAATTTTTTTCTTATTAGCTTGACATATGTCTTCTCACTGGCTAACAAAACCCCATTTTAATTATTCATATTAAAACGATATTATCTTGTCGATTTAATTCATATTGAATCAATTTTTGAAGTCTAAACTCATCATAAAATCTAATTAATTTAAATTTAATTCATGGACTTCAAATAAAATTAACTTAATAAAAAGATATCAACCTTACATAAAAGGGTGATCTAAATAATTTAGGCTTCCAGCATGTTATTTAAACCAAAGTCACAGAATTAGAATCCTAGGAATTTTCCCATGACCTTGTACAAAGGAGTATAGTTTACAAACATCAATTTTAGGTACATTTCTACAACTTTATTTTATAAGAAAGACCAACGAAAAAACGAAAGCTAGCATATGATTCCTAGTCAAGGGAACTTCATGGTTATGGGTGTGTAGGGTCTGGTGCTGATGGTGACATTGGCAACACCCTAGTCCCGCACAGTTTTTCTTCTTTGTTACATTCATACGATTGCAGTAGGAAACGGTTGCCGGCCATCTTTTCTCGAGTAGCCATTGCTGTTGCCTCCACTGACCTACTGCCTGCAATCACGAGTATTATGAGAATCACAGCCACATATCTTTGATTTTCCATCTGATATATGTATATTTAATTTATACTCTTATCTCTGGTTGTCGTTGGACTGATGTTCCAATATGGAGATACCAAGTTGAGAGAAATTTAAAGTAGAGTTACAGAAGTAAGGCGTTGTGTTTATGGTTCTTGTAAGGTGCTCTTTATATATGCATAAAGGAGTGCGACGGCACCTATACTACGAAACTTTCGTGCTCGTCCAAGGTGGAATCATATATACGTGCTCTTTGTGCGAGACTGTCACGTCATGTCGTTCCATCACTTAATTAATTCTTAGGTCCCAATTTTGACAAAGGAGCCCGTTAATTAAATTTGATGTAATTTTCTTGTTCAATAACATTAAAAATAATGGCTGAAAATCTGACACGAATTTTTATTTTTAATGATATTTCACATCAAGGTTGAATTTTCCTTCGCAATAATTATGATGAAAAAAATATCCCATCAAATTGAATAATTCAAAACGCAGGATTAAGACTAATAACGGTCCAAGACTGAACAAGTCATCGGAATTTTTACGTGTACACATAAATGACAATCTAAATTTCATGTATTTATATAACTAAATAGTTCATCAAAACAAAAGCTTACATTCTCTCATTTGCGAGGTTTTGCATACTTAACATGTCCTATAAAACAATAATTAACATTAATATATATTTACAAAACAATTATTATTTTGGGGAAACATAATAATTATTTTATTAAGTTTTTCTTAAATAGAAATATATTCTTATTCTTATCACATTATTTTCTAGTAAAAACTTTCAAGTGAATAGATGATAACTCCGTTACTTTTAGTCCTAAATTTAATGTGAAAATTTCCATATTGTCTTGCTTGACATGTGCCTTAACATTTTCCTAATTTTGGACTCATTTACGGATATTTTGTCAAGGCATTTATTATCAATTTGCGAATGACCTTATACTATTTTCTAGAAGAGATCCAATGTTCATAGTCATATTAGTAGAAGTGTTGGAGTAATTGAATCAGGTGACAGGGATGAAGGTAAATATATCAAAATCTAGCATATACTTAGCAGGGGTATACAGATATGAGAGGGAGAGCATCATGCAGATGGTGAAGTACCCCATAGGTGACTTTCCTGTCTGATATTTGGAGATCTCTTTGGTACCTATGAAAATTTCGATGGCCCAATTTTCTGTGCTTATTAAATTTGTTGAGGCTTACATCAACACATGGAATGGTAAATCCATATCTTATGCGGCTAGAATTGAGCTCATAAATTCTGTTATTCAAGGGTTGCTCTCCTTTTGGCTCCAAGCATTCTCCATCCTATCAACCATCCTGGAGAGGATAACCTCCATCTGCAGAGTATTCTTATAAGGTCGTAGACAATTTAGAGTTGCAAGGAAAACATTTGTACTCCAAAAGATGAGGGTGGACTAAGATTGAAAAATTGCAAGCAATGGAACTTGGCCATTGCTTGCAATTTTTCATTATGGGTAAGGCAAACTCATTATGGGTAAGATGGATTCATGAAGTCTATTTGAAGAACATATCAATTTGGGACTTGGAACCCCATAGCCATGACTCACCATTGCTGAAAAAACTAGCCTCAATTCGGGACAAATTGGTAGAAAAACTAGGAGGCCGAAGGGGAGTGGAGAATGGCATGCAAAAGTTGTGTATAAATGGACTCCTTTTAGCACAGAAAATTTATGAGCTATTGAGAGTCAACCAAACAAGAAGACCATGGATGACATTCATATGGAAGAAATGAATACCTCTAAAATTCTCCTTCATTGCATGGCTTAGCCTCCGGAATAGACTACCAACAAAAGATAATCTACTCTTTTTGGAGATAGACCAAAAATGTGGGTTTAGTAATGTTGAAATAGAAATTGTTGACCATTTATTTTTTAAATGCTCTTTTACAATTGAAGTTTGGAATGCTATCTAGGAATGGCTGGGATTGACCCGAACCATGTCCACACTATCTAGTGATATCAAATGGATTCGGAAAGACTACATTGGAGTACGTCTTAGAAGTAAAGCTGCTAGACTAGCACTTGTGTGTACCATATACATGGTATGGAGGACAAGGAATGTTGTACAACTAGAGTCTGCTTCTACTACAAGCTTAGATGTAATCTCCAAAATTAAAATAGTTATGTATAGGATCTCATAAAGGTTGTATCCCATGGATCTTATTCACTTTTGATATTTCAAATGTATTAGGGAATTATGAAGGTTTTTGATTATAGCTCCTGATTTTGGGTACTCCCCCAAGGATCATTTTACATTTGTTTTTTGAATCAATATATTATTTACCTTTCATAAAAAAGGGCATAATATATAAATTAACTTTTAAAATTTTTATGAAAATTTATATGGATTGTTAACTTTTTAAGTTTATAAATTAATCCTTAAATTTAATATTTATTGTTAAGATATAGGTGATTATATTTTATTATTTAAATTTGGGCATTATTTGACAATTGGATTTAATTGTGTTTATGTGAGACTCTTTCAATATATGATTTAACGAATAACTTATTTTGGAGATAATGACTATTCAAGGTAGCATATTTTTTTGGAGTTATGACTTGATAATTGCAATTGGATTGTTGATGTGATTAAACAACAATTCTTGTTTGACTTGGATTAAGATCCAATCTTTAAAAAGATATGGGTGTGCATGTTGGGTGTGATGAATGAAGTACTCTACTAAGAAAAGATTTCTTGGTGGAGAAGTTATCTAGCTTAGGTATGTGTTTAAGGTGGTCTTCCATAGTGGTTCTCTTTTGATTATTGTTGGAAAATACATCACTGAGATAAGTGGGGATGACACCGTATAGGTTTGGTGTTAATTGGAGTTGTGTGTGTGACCTTGCTTCTAGACTTCATATGTGCGCTACTTTGTGATTAACTTAGTTAGGTGTTGATTGAAGTTGTGTGAGTGACCCCTTTTCTGGATTGGTGTGTGTGACTTAGTCCTTCCCTGGTTATATGTGTGGATTACGTTCGTATAGATTATAGTACATCACAAGGAAGCTACAGATTGGGCTGATAGAATTTTATTATAATTGTGGACTAATATAATAAAAATTATTTTTTACAAACCCCTATTAATTAGATGTCAATGGTAATTCTCTCTTCAACATATCATTGGGCCTGTGTTTATGGTCTTGCTATGATGGCTAGGCTTGACCCATGTATTGTAATGCACAGGAGACCCTACTGCTAGCCAACCTTAAATATAGTCGCCTCATTGAAAACTGTACGAGTTTCTAATAAGGGTTCAGAATATCAGTAGTCAATCTTTGCACCTCTGTCACGTCGTTTCACAGAAAACAACAATGGATTCAATTGTTCCACAATTTTCAAGTATTTATCTATTCAATTATTAAATCTAGTATATTGCAATCCTAGGGTTAATTAATTGTGTTGATTAATTACGAAATTAATATAAAATCTTGTGTTAAAATTTCCTTTAATTAGTATCAGAGACAATTAACCCTAATTGTGACTGCTGATTTTTGGGTAATTTCTATATATATATATATATATATAATGGAATTGTCAGTTTCAGTTTTGTTAATTACTTATGTGAAATCTATTTTTTGTTGTGGTTGATCTGGTTCGGTTTGGTGTTGAATTTTTTGCTTGTTCTTTAAAACCCCAGAACTCGAAAACAAACCATGAAATCTATTCTTTCTTTCTTTAAAAAATCGTATATTTTGATTTTTTTCCGAACCTTTTTAGTAGCCTTTTCCATGAAATTGATTGAGGGGTTTTATAGATCATTAAATTTTGAATATATTGCCACCAATTTCGTTGAAAATGGATGAAAATTGGGTAAGATATGATGTTTTTTCCAAACCGGGTCGGGCAACCTAGATATCAATTAGTCGGGTGAGGAAGGTGTAGCCCAACCCGGCTGGTCTTCTCCCACGCATGACGGTGGCGCATGTGGGTGCATACCGCCGTCTCCGATGGCCTTTTTCCCCAAAATTTTCCAGTTGGCTCCACTTGCCTAGTTCTATTTTATAGTATTTTTTTGGAATGTTTTTAATGTTAGAAATTTTATTTTTATTTTTCCCAAAATTTAAAATTAATAAAAATACAATTTACTCTCCGAATTTTTTCTTGAAACTTTTTGTACTTATTCCTAGTATTATTTGGGCTTTTGGGGTCTTATGTACTCTTAGTGTTATATAGTTATGCACCAAAATTCATTTTGGATGTAATTTATGCATATAATGTTATATTATAAGATTACTATGGTTAATTTTGTAATTGTGGTGCTAATTGAACCTATGGGAACAATCTTGGGGAATGTTATTAGACTATTGTCATTCATTTTGTGTAATTGTGAGCTCGCCTATTGTGAGATCAATTATTACAAATTGCTGTTGTGATGTTATTGGGCATACATTAGACACTATGTTAATGATGCACTTACCCTATCGGTTTGTCTTTATCAATGTGGTTTCTAACGTTTTGTTTAATTTATTGAATTTTTCAATATCCTATCGATATTAGCTTTAGGGCATAGTTTAATGTTCTGGGTGATTTGTGTTATAATTCGAGACCCTTAGATAGGATTGCAATTGCATGAGAACCTAGCTGTATTGCTTGCCCAATTATGCTAGTTGTTAATACATTTGCTAAATCTCCCTGCTTTTTATCGCATTCCAGCTTTGAATTCTTTGATTAAGATGAATGGGACCAATTATGAGGATTGGTTTGAATCCTTGAACCCTTTTTTGGCGGTTTCTAATGTTGATGTTACTCTCATTGAGGATGAGCCTGCAAAACCTACTGCTGAGTCTTCCGCTGCAGATAGAGTTAAATATGATAAGTGGGTTCGTTCTAATAAGGTTTGTTTGATGACTATCAAGTACATAATGGAGAAGACCATTAAATAGAGCATAACATAAATTGATAATGCCAAAAGTTATCTCAAGGCTATTGGTGAAAAATTCCAAAAGTTTGATAAGGCTGAAAAGTCTAATTACTTGTCTTTATTGCCTAAGACCAAGTATGATGGTGTGGGTGGTGTTCGTGAGCATGTTATGAAGCTTGTGAACCGGTATAATAAGTTGAAGGCCATGAAAGTTGTGTTGGGGGAGGATTATTTGATCTAGCAGGTGTTTGAATCTCTTCCATATGAGTTTGATGTTCTCAGGACTACTTATCATGCTCAGAAAGATGAATGGAGTATTGATGAGCTGATTTCCATTCTTATTCAAGAGGAGCATACTATGAAGAAAGGAAAGTCCCACGGTATTCATCACACTTCTCACAAGAGTGGTGATAAGAAGAAATTTTACAGAAACAAACAGAGTAAGCCTCAATTTAAGAAGAAGGGGAATTATAAACCTACATTTCCTTCTGGGCCTGGTGAGAGTTCTGGTGCTAAGCACAAGGTTGTTTTTAATGGAAGTTGTAACTTTTGTAAAGAACATGGGCATAGGCAACGTGACTGTGAGAAGTTTAAGAACTGGTTGGCAAAGAAGAAAGGTATGCCTCAAATCTTTGTTTGTTTTGAATCAAATCTGGTTGATGTTCCTCCTAATTCATGGTGGTTAGATACTAGTGCAACTATTCATGTAACGGACTCATTGCAGGAGTTCAAAAGCAGGCAGAAACCAAATAAACGAGAGTTAACGGTGCAATTAGGAGATGGATTTAGTGTTAATGTTGAGCACATAGGAGTAGTTTCCTTGAAGTTGAGTAGTGGACATGCTTTGCTTTTGAAAGATATTGTTTATGTGCCATCTATGAGAAGAAATTTGATTTTACTTTCTGTTTTACATAGTTGTGGATACATTTTCCATATAATGAATAATAGCATTGTTTTGTACTATGATTCTACCATTGCTGGTTCTGCAATTATGTGTGATGGATTGTTTATGCTAATTGCTAATTCTTCTCGTTTTGACCGACCACGTGATAATGTTAATGCTGTTGTTGGAAAGAAATGTGGGACAGTTGCTGAAAAATCTTCTATGTTGTGGCATAAATGGTTAGGACATATCTCGAAGGAGAGAATGGAGAGGTTGATAAAGGAAACTATTTTGCATGATTTGGACTTCTATGATTTTGACACTTGTGTTGATTGCCTAAAGGGGAAATTTACAGCTAAAGTAAGAAAAGAGAAAATGACTAGGAAGGAGGAACCATTACAGATAATTCACGCAGACATCTATGGTCCCATTACTCCTATTGCTATGGGAGGCTATAGGTACTTCATCACCTTTATTGATGATTTTTTTCGGTATGGTTAGATTGAATTGTTGCATAAGAAATCTAAATCCTTTGATGCTTTTAAGTTACTGAAAAATGTTATTGAATTGCAAATTAGGAAGAAGATTAAATGTGTAAGATCTGATAAAGGTGGTGAGTATTATGGTCGGTATGATGAAACTAGAAGAAACCCTGACCCTTTTGCTAGATACTTGCAGGATTGTGGAATTGAGGTGTAATATACCATGTCTAGCACTCCTCAACAAAATGGGATTGCAGAGAGAAGAAATCATACTCTTATAGAGATGGTTAGGTGCACACTTAGTCACTCTACGTTACCAGAGTTCTTATGGGGAGATGCCTTGAGGACTGCTATTTATGTTCTCAATCATGTGCCTAGTAAATCTGTACCAAAGACTCCTTTTGAGCTTATATCAAGAAAGAAGCCCAGTTTGAAACATTTATATGTTTGGGGCTGTAAGGCTGAGGTGAGGATTTATAATCCTCAGTTGAAGAAGCTTGATCCTAGAACTATTTTAGGTTACTTTATTGGTTATTATACTGGCTCAAGAGGTTCAAGATGTTATTGTCCCGATCACACTAATAAAGTCATTGAATCAGATCAGGTTGTCTATTTTAAAGGAGACATGGAACGTAATGAAAGGCATGAGTCTCGTGCTATTGATTTCAGAGAGGATCATGTTATTGTTCCTACACCTATTATTTTTCATCCTGAGGCAATTCAGTCTCCTCTGATTCATGATGATGTTGTTGATCGAGGAGATGATGTTAAAATTCCTCAACAGGTTGGCATTGATACTGAAGTCCCAGATGTGGTTGTAGTTTCACCTAGGAGATTTGAAAGGATTCCTAAATCCACTGAGTCTTCAAAATTATGAGACTATTACATTTACTTAGAGGAGCATGAATTCAATTTAGTTGAAGACTTAGATCCAATTTCTTTTCAAGATGTCATTTCTAGTCCTTGTGGTTCACAATGGTTAGCAGCCATAGAAGATGAGATGGCTTCTATGAGTATGACTGGCGTTTGAGATTTAGTGGAATTACTCAGTTGTTGTAAAATTGTTAGGTGTAAATGAGTCTTTAAGACTAAATGTGATGCTATAGGTGAGATAGAAAGCTACAAAACCAGACTTGTTGCAAAGGAGTATAACCAGAGGGAAGGTATAGACTATAAAGAGACCTTTTCTCTGGTTTCTACTAAAGATTCATTACGTACTGTGATGGATTTGGTTGCTCATTTTAACCAAATTGTTTTCTCTCTTAGCTTTAAGGAAAATGTTGTTGATCAATGCATTTACTTGAAGAATAGTGGGAGAAAATTCATTATTCTTGTCTTATATGTTGATGATATTCTTTTAGCCAATAATGCTATGGGTTTCTTTCTGAGACTAAACAAATGTTGACAGCTCATTCTGATATGAAAGATCTTAGTGATGCTTCTTTTATTATGGGCATCAAAATTCATCGTGATAGATCTCATGGTGTTCTTGGTTTGTCTTAGAAATGGTATATTGAAAGGATCTTGAATAGATTCAACAAGAAGACTTGTAATCCTTGCAGTGCACCTATCCAAAAGGGTGACAAACTATAGCCAGTGTCCTCAAAATGATAAAGATAAGTCAGAGATGGAAAAGGTCTCATATGCTTCTACTGTTGGCAGTCTTATGTATGGTCAAGTTTGTACATGTCCTGATATTGCGTTTGTTATTAGTGTACTTGGAAGATACTTGAGCAACCTAGTGTCGGTCGTTGGCAAGCTGTGAAATGAGTTCTGAGATACCTACAAGGTACTAAAGATTGCATGCTCACTTACAGGATGTCTGATCACCTTGAGGTGATAGGTTATTCTGATTCTGATTATGGTGACTGCCCTGATGATCACAAATCCACATCAGGATATATCTTTGCTAGAGGAGCTATATCTTGGAAAAGTGCTAAACAAACACTTACAACAACTTCTACTATGGAAGCAGGGTATGTGGTTTGTTACGAAGCTACTTGACAGGCAATATGGTTGAGGAATTTCATTTTTGAGCTTCATCTAGTGGAGAGTGTTTCCAGAACTCTAACCATATATTGTGATAATTCTACTGTGGTGGGCTTCTCTCAAATATGCAAGAATTCCAAGCGTTCGAAGCATTTTGATACAAAATATATGTTTGTTAGAGAGAAGGTTAAGGAGTTTCAGACTCTTATAGAGCATATATCCATTGATCTTATAGTGGCAGATCCTCTAACCAAAGGCTTGACTGTTAAGGCTTTTATGAGTCATGTAACTCGTATGGGTCTATTTAGATGTTTTGATGCCATAGATTAGTGGGAGACTTCTTTTATGTTAATTTTGATATCAACATTGTATTTGACTATTTTGTTATTTTGTCTAAAGAATTTTGCTTATAATTGTTTCTATTGTTGTTATTGCCATATGCTTCATTGATATACTGCGCAGATACCTTTAAATGTTTGTATATATATATGGCATTTTATTGAAGACATTTTGTACCCAGTCTCATCTTGTTGTTATGAGATATTTTGTTAAATCTCAGTTGGCATCTTAAGTGGATGCTTAGGCCATTTTGTTTGGAATTGCAAAAACGGATTACCATTTTATGTACATTTCCTTATGATGCATTCTGTTTAGGTCATCGAGGTATGGATATTTTGCATATATGTTAACAGTACTCCTATCGATTCTGATTTCTATACTGTTAATGTACTTATAGCCTCATTTTGGACTTATGATTAAGATACTGTTGACTTTACTTTGACATCTTATTGTGGCCACATATTGTTATATTAATATGGGGATTTGTTTCTATTGTTCATTGATGTTGATTATGTTTTTCAAGTAGGAGAATGATAGAATTTCATCATAATTGTGGACTAGCATAATAAAAATTATTTTGTACAAACCTCGATTAATTAGATGTCAATGGTAATTCTCTCTTTAACATGTCATTGGGCCTGTATTCATGGGCTTGCTATGATGGGTAGGCTTAGCCCATGTATTGTAATGCAGAAGAGGCCCTACTGCTAACCAACCTTAAATATAGTCGCCCCATTGAGAACTGTACGGGTTTCTAATTAGGGTTCGGAATAGCAGTAGTCAATTTCTGTACCTCTGTCACATCGTTTCACAGAAAACAACAATAGATTCAATTGTTCCACAATTTTTAGGTATTTATCCATTCAATTATTAAATCTAGTATGTTGCAATCCTAGGGCTAATTAATTGTGTTGATTAATTACGAAATTAATTTAAAATCTTGTTTTAAATTTTCCTTCATGGGCATAGGTGACTTCTGGCGTACGAAATAAATAAAAATATATTAAAAACACCTCCTTTTTTCCGCAGTTGAATTTTCTTGCATTACTAGCTTCAACAAATTTAATCTTCATTAGCTGTTTCGACGTGGGAGTGTGGAAAGAGTGTTGAGAGACACATGAGCTATGAGAGTCATAACAGATTGTACGAGAATTCCAGGTATGTGAGAGCAAGACTTTATCCACTTACAATGCATATCAAACATAGAATTGAAGAAATTCACTGATCACTGATGCAATAGACACGGGTGTAAAGCCCTGATCGTTGATGATGATAAGGATCCATGAGCCATCCTTATCAAACATAGAATGTAAGCATAGAATGTCATGTTATTTTTTATGCCACTACCAACTTCTAATGTGTCCACCAACTAGCTGCCAACGTCCTCCTCTCCACCAGTTGTCTTCTCCTTATGCTGCAACATTCCTTTTTTTTATACTGCCAACTGCTTCATTGTTTGGTTTCCACGCAGCTGCTTCATCTCCATATCTCCACTTGCTGCTAAGTCTTTTAATCTCCACCTGATCACGTTATTTTTCCAGCTTGTTTGTGGAGAGTTTTGAGTGGTGGATGGCCCTATTTTCTTGCCACCTCCACGCAGCTGCTTCGTTAGTTTATTGCCAACAGCTGCTTCGATTGCTAGTGGAGAGAGTATGTAAGTGATGAGTATAGTGTTCATCCTCCTGCTCCTATGTTTGCCAACATTTTTATCTCCTCCAATGGAATGTCTACACTATTCCTCTTCATGCTACCTACTGCTCCTTAATCATGCCTCTCCCTCCATTAACGACTCCAGCCACATCAATTCTTTTGTCTCTTGTGTGTAATAAAATGGAGGCTACAGAGGCTGCTGTCACGTGTATGAGTGGCTATTCACATCATAAATAAAAGGAGCTTATTTTTGTTGTCTTCTTCCTATTCAAAGTCCATGCCACCTTCTCCTTTGTTTCAGCTCTCCACGCCTTCGCATCCTTCACGCCAGCTAACATTTTTAACAGCTGCCTTCCAGGTTTTCTTACAACCAACTGCTTCAATGTCATCTTCCTCCAACTAACCAGCTGTCAACGTGTGGATGTGGTTAGTGTTTTTGTGTGAGTCAAGTGTGGAGGCTATTCAGGAGGTAAGGAATTAATAATAAATTGCACAAGGAAACTTTCACTCACTTCCTTTCCCATGGATCTTAATCTTGCTATTGTATTTATCATTTCAGTAACATGATCATGCATAATACGAGAACCATAGAACTTTATGGTGGACAACATACCCATTAAGGTTCTAGCAAGAGACTTATTAGCAGAATTAGACTGAGAAATATCTTCAACAAGCTTAAGATATTTCTTAACATTTTCAGTTTTAGAAATTGTAGCCTTAATGTTGCTAGCCATAATCATTCGCATAAACATTAAACTTAGTTTATTTTATCTTTCCCAAAGTTCATGAAAATATTGTTCTTCAGCACTGCTATTATCAGTAAGTGCACCGAGCTTATCAATTTGGATTGCCAAGTCAAGGTCTAAGATTCCTAGGTTGAACTGAACTTGTTCACACCATTCATTAAAGTTAAGCCCATTAAACTTTATAATAGACGAAGCTTGCGATTGGATAGCAACATAATTGAATGCTGCAAATTTTATATAAGAAATACTCTACGTTAATTCTTTGAATCATAATTAAGCACATAATTCAAATCAAATAACAAATATATCAACAATAAACATACATTGTGGTTTCCTTTGGGTAAAACAACAATACATTAAACACATAAATTGATGCTTAGTAATATGTACATAATGGATAATCATGCATACGCTGATTAGACATATTAGTTATCTTTGGATATACTAAATATATCTAATAAAGTATACAAATTAATCACGATGATACTAATTGATATAAAATTAACTAATCAACTTTTAGGTAATTCTTAAATATGTAGTATGAATAAATTTTAGTATACCCATTAAATATATCATCATGTCGTTGCAATCATCAGCATCACATTATGATGGGTAACTATATATCTATTTTAATTTGATATTTATAAAACCTTTCTAATTCGGCCACTTTGATGACTAACAAATTATTATCTATATAAATATCAAATTAAATAAATGATAATAGAACTTATATTGAAACTAATTCTTGTTCATACGTATAATTACTTTATAACATTAACAAATCATTAATATATGATGAAACACAATCAATGAGAGATAAAACCTTTCATGTCCACTAATGAAATATTTTCAAACCATCCTTAACGAAGAAACATAGAATAAAATAAAACATATTTAATGAATGCAATTGATGGTTTTGTTAATTCCATGTCAACTTGGCAGGGAAGCACTTAATATTGTTTTTCCTTTCCCTCATAATCTTGATAACGTGATTTAGGTGGAAACAAAAACATTTATAATGTTCCGTGTATAAGAAAGAGAGAAGACGCGATTGTTTCCTTTTAAAACTAAAAACATGCCGTAATTGGTAAAGAAATCACTATAAAATATCTTCTTGATTATGTATATCATGTATGTAATTATATCATAATAATTCTTTATTTAATATCTTAAAAGAAAAATTATTGATTCTCAAAACAATACCACCTACAACCTTTCTAACATGAAAACTTTATCATGTAGATTTAAATATATAAATTGCAGAATCTTAGATTCTACATTTTTTTATAATAACATAAGCGTACATTGTTCTATTGTATTTTTGGTATATTGTTTGATGGAAAGATACGTGAAAAACTTAATAGGTAAAGAGAGAGAGGAAGTAGTTATCAGTTTAAAATTTAAACAATACCTCTTCTCATTATTCTTATTTTACATTCCATCAACATAAATACATCACATGATTTACTTTACTAAACCTAATATCTCTTTTTAAAATAACTAATGGGATTTCATATACTTAAATGATTAAACCAAAATATACGGGCCACATAATAAAATTATCTATCATTTTAAACATGATATATTTGATTTTAAATTTATTTCTTAAAAATCATGAACTTGATATATTTTGATATTGAGTTTTTTTTAATAGAAATCATGGTAAGTTTAGTTATATAAACATGAATATTTTAACATATTTCTTTTCAATTCAAATAATATTAAACATTTATTTTTTTCAAACTCTAGACTCTCAGCTTAGGGGGAGTTGAGAGAAGATCATCGATTATATGCAACATTCTTTTTGTATTTTACAAAGATATTGTTTATGTGATTCAAACCGTGACCTTCTAGTTACATAAGAGTAACTTTACCTTAAGCACTCGCCCTTATTTATAATTTTTAATTTAACAAAATTACAAAATTATTGTTGCATGTTAGTATTATACTTTAATTTCAACTCTCACAATCAAAGATGAAATGATTATCAAAACGTTGATTTTAAGAAGAGATGGAGTTTTGGCTCGACAATTCAAGATTTGAGTTTGAAGTCGGAGAAGTTTAATCACTACAAGGAAAATACCCAATTTGTGACGTTTTATAAACGTCGCAAATGTTTGAAAAACGTCGGTGAAAATTTTTTGTGACGTTTTTAAAAACGTCACACCAAACGTTGTTGAAGGGGAGTAAGCAAATGTTTTTAGCGATGTTTTGTAGAAAACGTCGAGGAAGTCTGGGTTATTTTTCGACGTTTAGGGAAACGTCGAAAAAGCTTAAGTGAATGAGCGACATTTGACTTAAACATCGTGGAAACAATATACGACGTCGTAGAAAGCATGACAATCTGCGACGTCTGTTGAACGTCGTGGAATTACTAACAATCTGCGATGTCTGTTGAATGTCGTGGAATTACTGACAATCTGCGACTTCTTCTAGACGTTGTAGATAGCCTGACAGTCTTCGACGTCTGCTAGACGTCGTAGAAAGTCTGGAAATCTGCGACGTCTTCTAGACATCGTAGAAAGCATTACAACCTGAACGTCGCAGATGATAATTTATTTAAATTTATTTTTAAATATATTGAAATAAGTTTAATTTAATAAATTAGAAATTTTATATAATTAAATTTAAATGAAATATAATTAAATAAAATTATTAAGAATAGTGAGAATTATATGATTTTAAAATAAAATTTTAATGGAATGATTATTCTAATTGAATAATTAATTATTGGGAAAAATATTAAATATGATTTATTTAATAAGTATTTAATTTTATATATTTAATTTTTTATTTAGTCATTTATCAATTTGTTGAGTACATCATGGATTTGCGAATGATCAATAATATA
>JANTNU010157050.1:0-15520 GCA_024752395.1 Erythroxylum havanense
GGGCAGAATCTTTGATTAGAAATTTGATCACTTTAGAGATGGAATTAGTTTTTGAGTTCTTCATGAAAGTTGTAGAGTCTTCTTTAAGCTTCTATTGATACTAAATTTGTCAAATTTGGAATTCGGAATTAAGAGCTACAATTTTTGGAAAATTCGAATATATATATATATATATATTGAAAAAAAAGAGAAAAAGGGATTTCAGAAGCTCTCTCGCCTCGCGAGATATCGCCCTCGCGAGGAGGGCCTTTTATTATAATTATTATTTATTAATTATTTAATTATTATTTTCATATTATAGGAAATATGACCTTCTTCCGATCTTTTGCTTATATCTTTTCCGTCCGACATCCGATTGACTTGGTTTTTAAAGCGTTGGATTTATAAGACAATACATTTTATTTTTATGGGAAATTTGTGAATTTTTGAGATTAAATTGAGGTTGATTAAATTAATTAAAATGAGTCAGGAAAATTTCTAAATATAGTTCAGTATTTTGAGAAATTTGGGATCTGTGGTGATCCGATTGAAGTGATTCTTGAGGTAAAATAAAATTAATACATGGGGCTACAAGTCATATGAAGAAAGTGAATTTCAATTTAGCCCCTAAGACTTTCAATTTCTGAATTGAAATTCGGATTCATGTGCAGTCTTGGATTAGGAACATCTGAATGTATTTTTGCCATAACGTTTGATCTAGAAATCCAAATGAGGTGATTCTTAATTTGGATTCAACTAGAGAAATAGGGCTAAAATTGTTATGAAGACATTGAGTTTCAATTTTGTTCTTAATAATGTCAATTGTTGGATGGAAATAATCGTGCTGGAAAATGATTTAGCATAAGACATATCTGAAATGTTTTGAGCATTACTTTTGATGTAGTGCTCTAAATTGGATAATTTCTGCGGCATTATGAAATTAAGACAATGAGGAACAATTCTATAGAAGGAAGTTTTGACATATTCCTTCAAATTGATCATGCGAAACATATCCGCAAGTAAGCATGACTTAAAGTAAAGTTCAACAGCATTTGTGGAACATCACTTAAGGATTTAAGACTTTAGGATTAATTGGAGGGGCAGATTGGTCATTTACCCCTCATTAAATGACATGGCAACATACAAAAGACTTGGATGTCATTTTTGGAGGAGACCCACGACTTTGAGAAGAAGAAAAGAATAAGAAAAGAAGATGAGAAGGAATGAAGAGTGGGTTTCAGTGGAAGGAAGAGGGGAAGAGGAAAAGTAAACAGATTTTTTATTTTTATGAGTCTTAGAGCAAGATTTTGATGTTTTTCCAAGAGAGAAAAAGATGGAGGAGCACAAGAGCTTCCTTAAGCCAAGAAATTTTGGATTTCGGTGAAGAATGAGGTAAGACTCGAAAATTTAATGTGTAAATTTTGAAAGTTTTTTGGTTTAGAAACCTTGATAATGGTATGGGTTTGTTAATTCTATGCTCAATTTTGAAGATTTCATGATGTAATTTGATCAATTTTGGATGACAATTAATTAGGGTTTATGCCTAATTTTGTGATTGGGGTTTTTGGAAATTAGTGGTTTAGAATCATGGAAAATATGATGGGTTGGTGAAATATGATAACAATTTTGAAGAATTTGTGATTTATGATATTGAATTTAGGTAAATTTTGTAAATTGGGGATTTTGGAAATTGGTGATTTAGATATCTTGAAATTATTATGAGTTTATGAATTATGACATCAATTTTAAGGATTATGTTATTTATGAGGTTGAATTTGGGTGAAATTGGTGTAGGAAATTTTCAATTGGAAGAATAAAAGAAGAAATGGTCAAATTGAAGCTAGGGACAAACTTCTGGCATTGATTCTAGGTGAGTAGTGTATTTATATTTTGAATTATAAGCTAAGTATGTGATTTTGAAAAATCAAGAAACAAAGATTTACAAATTATTGTTTATATCAATGTTTGCAAATTACGATTTTTAAACGATAAAATTCAATGCTTCTGATATGATTGTAAGATATGGAAATAATTATGAATTTCATTATTATTCAAATGTTTCAAATAATTTGTGAAATTAATGACTTCATCGTTTGAATGAAAGAGAATTTATTGTGATTTATGACTTTGAGAAATTACAAAATTATTGCATTCTTTGTGATGGATTCATTGTTATGTGCCTTTTGAAATTTGTGAGGTTTGTGTATTGCAATTTGTTTAATGTGACAAGGTATGAATACCAAGTTTTCGAAAATTGCCTACGAGCAATTTGTTTTTCAAGCATGAATGTGTGTTATATGAGTTTGGTTAGGTCCCTTAAGTAGAGTCAGTGCACTGGTCTCATTTTTTTTAAAAAAAAGGCTTCTTCTACCTCCCCGTTAGTGGCACTGGAGCTCCGATATCGGACTCCCATAAGTCACGGCTACACTGGACCGCTATGCGGGAAAGTGTAGTACGTTCCGTTCACGGCTGCGTAGGACCGCTATGCGGGAATGTGCAGTATGTTCCGTTTTGGACCGACCCAAACCGTTTAGTGTTATGTGACTTTGATTTTGTCCTTTATGTGATGCAATTATTATGTGATCCATTCATGTTTTCAGTTTTAGTTTTGATTTGTAAAAGGTTTCGGAGTTGCGAGTGCTAACATATTGAGGTTTTTAAACCATAAAGGTTTTGGAAACTGCTTAGAAATGACTTTTCAATAAATTGACAAGTTTGAAAAATAAGCCTTCGATTTCTCTTGTGAGAATTTTTATACAATGGGAAAAGTTTTAGAAAATGTTTTTGCTTATTATTTGATTTATAAATATGTTACTCACGAGCAATAAGCTCACCCCCTTCATTCCCATCCACAGGTGATGAGAAGAAGATCGAGTGAAAGAAAATGAAGGTTTCAATTTGTTTGGGTTATATAATTTTCTGTTAAATTAGATTGTTGCTGAGAAAGAGAAAGTGAGAATTGTTGTGTATTGTGTAGCTTTGGATTATGGTTATTGTATTTGTATATGGCTTGGAATGCCATTGATGGATTGTAAAGGTTTGTTTCCGATGTATTTGAATTATGAAATTTTAGTTATGAAATTATTTCTGATTATGATTGAGGATTTATGAAGCGTTAGATTTAGACTTGCGTTTGTTTATGCTGAGATCCCAGACGGAGGGTTCGATGGATTTTGATGTTTGTGTGATTGATGGAATGTATTTTAGAAGTATGTTTTAAACATTTTGCAGGTTTGGGTTAGTCAAAGAGCAGCCGTTATGCTGACGGAATTTTGTTAGATAATAAGTTGAAAAAGAATAAAAATAAGAATTAGATGTTTAAAAGAGGGATTATGGGACTTGTATAATTGTTAAGAAGTTTGTTATGAATTGAGAAATTAATTGGGGATAATTTCTTAGAAAAAGGAAATTGTATGGATTTGCATGAAATTGAAAGAAATGGAAAAAAAAGAAAGAAAAAAATTTATACCGGATTTTAGAATGTCTTAAGGTTTCCAACGCGACGCTATTTCTATGATTCATGCTTCGGATGTCGGAAATTCGTATTCGATTCGCTTTCGTTTGCTTTGATCCGTTTGTTTATTCATTTTCCGATTTCGCTTCCGTATTTTATGCTTCGCTTTTTGTTTCTGCTTCGTATTCGTATCCGTTTGATTCATATTCTTTGATTGCTTTGTTTTCCGCGATTCGGATTTAATTTGATTCCGTTTTTCTTTCGATTTATGCTTCTCTTTAATTTCCGATATTCGATTTACTTTCGATCTTTTGTATTCGTTTTCGTTCTCCGATTTCGATTCGCTTCTAAGAAAATTCTGTTTCGGCTTCCTTCGATTTTTCGATTCATTTTCCGGTTGAAATCCGGTCTCCAAATCGGGTTCCAATAATATTGATTTATATAATCACAAATACTGCATCTATGTCTAACATATCGGACTACGTAATATCCAAAAACTTTCATTTTCTCACATTATGTTAGATCATCATTCTCTTCTTACTATTTCTATTAGGTCAAACTCTTACCAATTACTACATATGCGTCTTAACTAAGGATCAGTTACTGCTTCATGCTAAAACATGTCAAAATACATGTAACTTGATACATATTTTCAAAAATGCCCATGTAAGATCCTAATTTTGGGCTATGATACCACAACTGTTGGCCACCGATTCTGAAACCCAACTCTTGCTTTGATACAAAACAATGTAAAACCCCGATTTTGAAGCCCAACATTTGGAGTTACAAAGCGTGAGTGTACTATCTTATCGGGTTATTTCAAGGAACCCTCATTAGTCATCATCCAACATGAGTGGCGCCCACACCAATCAAATGTCCAAACAAACTCTTTTTTTTTCCTATTTCAGAAAAGATTTTGGGAAACCTCAAGTTGGAATTGCAATTTGACTTCTTCAAAACCTTTGTTCCCCATTGTCTTAAGTTTCTAATAACACCAAAATCATTCGATGTGGTTTAGAATTCTAAGAGTTAGGGTGCAAACCTTTTCAAACAGTTATTAAACTGGGACAGTACCTTGTACCCAACATCCATCCAGAAATTGTTAGTCTTAGGGACTGAATTAAAATTTTGTTCCTTCAGATCATTGTTAGCTTTTATGTCCCTAGTTTATTTATACACAAGATTCATCTCATTTGGAGGTCGGATAACAAAGTTATGGCCGAAGGAAATCAAACAAGGTTCCATCCTTAATCATATTGAACCTATTTCGAGACAAATGGCATAACTTGCTCTAGGGATACCAGATCAAGGTCATTATTGAAGGGTTAGAAAGAGGACTTCAATATCTACATCTTTTATGAAGAATTGAAGTGAGAATTTGTCATCTAAAGTTTCAGAATTAGACCAGACAATACAAGATGAATAGTGACCAGAAGAAGGATATGAACAGTACACAGAAGATATCTTGCAATTTGTATAACTTTCTCTAGAGATATTAGAAACAATTTACATGGTTTGAAAGAGGACTTCAATATCTACAACCTTCATGAAGACCTTGAAGACAAATTCAATCGTCTATTGAGTCAAAAATGGGACCAGACGATAAGATTAGATGAATAGTGCATCAAACGATACGACGTCACCAGACGATACGTCCTCACTAGACCATGATCCTCACCAGACGATACATCCTCACGAGATGAAGCGTCCTCACTATACAATATGTCCTCTCTAGATGAAACGTCCTCATCAGACAACACGTCATTACTAGACGATACGTCATCAACAAACGATACGTCCTATACTCCTGAGTATTTCCAATTATAAGGACCATAACTTTTGACTCCGATATCCAACAATTTCATACTATATACCATTGGAAAGCTAGGGAGTTAATCTAAAACTTTCTAGAAGACAAATTTGTCTAATTCAACCTAGATTAATCCAAATTTTTCCCTGAACTTTGAACACGAATTATTCCCTATGGAAGACTTGAAATTTTACATTTCGCAAACTTGGAATGTCCTGAGCTTAACCATTCAGATATCAAATTGACTTTATTAAACTTCAAATCTCAACTCATTTGTCTCATCACCTTCAACTACATCTGATCAGTCATAATTCCTATCTTCCTTCCCGTAACATCTCACTTATGCAATATATATATCAACAATTTATGCTCCAAAATCATCAACTCAATATCATAACTTCTTCACTTATATCTAATTTTAACTCACATCATCCATACATCATTCGCATTTCATTAACATCAAAAGAATAAAGTTTAACAAATCTTTAATGGCATTCTAAGCCATATTATATCATCATCTCAAAATCTCAAATTACAAAAGGTCCTTGAACAAACAAACTTTTTGCTTTTCCAAAAATCAACTCAAACAACAAAATAAGCAAATTTGGAGAAATGCCTTTAGGCTCTTGATCACTTAGTCTCTTAGCTTTAACCTGAAGATGGGAAAAGGGGGAGTGAGCTTGAAAGCTCGTGGGTATCAAGTTTATAACAAAGAATAAGTAAAATCATTGAAGTGTTCATTTGTCTTATAAAAGTCATAGTGAATTTATAAAACGCTTTGTTCTCAAATTCTCAGTTAATTTCATGATCTTTTTGCTCAAAACTTATAGTTAAAAATGTCCTCACCTCAATATAGCAAAGTACATTTAACCATCACTGTAGAACACTCAAATTATGCAGCAAACTTGACAATTTCAAAGATTCAATGCACAAACAAATGGCTCGAGGGTTCCATGGAAACAGAACGGAGAAACAAAAGTTTACCCCATGAACATAATGAATCCACTTTCGGAGCTTTTATACCATAAGCGGGCAGCCGAGAGAAGGCTCTTTTCAACGTGTATGTGATGAACAGAATGGTTTCACTCTTGCTCAAACAAAAGCACATAATCATGCTCAAATCATTTTATAATCAAAATTCATGCACCAACGTGTAGAAATTTCTCAAATCACTCAAAACATTAAATGCAACTTTTGTGAAGTAATTGAAATCATTTTACTTTCCTGATTTGTAAAAACGCTCATATCTCTATTATAAACATTTAACCCACCTTAATTTTCTTGCTTAAAGACTTGCTCAAAATGCCTCTTCTCTTATTTCTCTTGTCTCTTTAATCCCCTTTATATAATAACAAAAATCACACTCAATAGGTTTTTCAATTGAAAATCCCACAAAGTACAATTACTAAAATTGGTGCTAGAATACTTAAACTCATGGATTTTCTAAACTCCATGAACTAAAATCCTTCCAAAAATTCCAAAATATTTAGGTGATCTTATCTTGGTTCTTCACCAAATGAAGAGATCTTTGGATCAAATGGAAACTCTTCTCTTCCTCTACCTTTTTCTCTTCTTGAACCACTTCAAATCTCTCTCAAAAGCTAAGAAATGAAGAAACCCTAGCTCAACTCTCTTCTTTTCTCTCAACCACCGAAATCTCTCTTCTTTCTCTCGTTGATTTGTTATTTCTCTTCCTCTCCCCCAATTCACATTTTTTCTTCTTCTTCTTAAACAAGACCACATTTTGGTCTTGTGCTTCCAAAAATACCCCTCCTCTCTTTTAGACTTCACATTTTTCCCCTTCTTTCATTTACCTCCTAACTCCTTTAATCTTTTTAAACACCATATTAACTCTAACTTAATTCAAATCTTTCCATCTAATTTCAAATCTCTATTTATGCCCATTAAATTAATGACTCAACTCTAAAAATAATAAAACAAATAAATCAATAATAATTGAAAAAAATTCAGGATCCAACAGGTTAATGCCCAAATGACAACCCTTCTAAAAATATTAAATGATACAATTTAGACTAAGTTAAGCCTAAAAACTCACACTATTAAAAAAAATATTCTAAAGCCCAATTGGGATAAGTCTGCCTTGAAAGTGTAACTTTTTGGATGTGTGATTAAGGCAAATACCCAAATCCTTTATTTATAAAATCAATCTTCTATTAATCTTTCTTTTTTAATTCATAATTCCTATATTGAAAGTGAAAAGAAAAGTTCGAGAAAGGTAACTTTATAGATAAATCATTTGGATCTTTAACTTTTAATTTTATCCTTTATCCTTTATCCTAAACATCCTTTATTATTAAAGAATTATTTTGTTAAAAATAAAGTAATATTATGTTTAATCTAGTTAGTGTTTAGGTCTAAATTTTTTTTATAAATAATAGCCTGAGCCTGACTTGAAGTTTGATCATTTAGAGTGAGTTTGTTGACTTTAGAACGCATTAGGCCTAGGCTATTTTGCATTCTTAAGTGTAAGAGGGATTTTAGAGGTTTTATATATGTAGAACTTCACTATAATTGTAACATCCCATCTCCGATGGGAAGGGTAAATTGGTCAATAGAAACAGGCTAGTAGTTGCATTGCACATTTGATGTGAGTATTCAATTGCCCTCTAATTTTCGAGCACTGAGTCATTTGACACATGCATTTATGTGTACATGCATTCATGGCATTTCCCGACATTTTATTGAGAATATAATATGAATTGTGGGTTTCGAGATAAGTATGTTTGATTTTAATTGGTTTGAGAATTGTGGAATAATTGGGTTTGAATAATTGAGTTGGAACTGTTTTAGAGTGTCTGCCAGTTGAAAATGACCCTTAGAAATTTTTCTGAAAATTCGGGGGAAAAGGTCCGGACTGAAAATTTTTCGAGTGACGGATTGATTGATTGTATAGTACTTGAATATCTGTCCAATGGCCATGGAAAATTAGAAATATGATTTTAGAAATTAATATATGGAGCCATTGAAATTTGGAGACGAATTGGACTGGGAATGAAACTGAAAAAAGAAAGAGATTTAAATGTATTATGAGGAAGAAGTCTAGAGGCTTAATTGTTTAACCTTTAAATATCTTAGGTTTGAAGCTTGGCAGAGAAAACTTGTTTTCTCCTCCTAGGGCATATGATTTTTCTTCCACCAATTGATTTTTTATCCTCCTCCATATACGATTCTTGCTTGCTTCTTCTTCCTTGGGTAAAGCCAAGCTTAAACCCTAAAGATGTTGAGGTTTGGTGTGATTTCGGGAGAGACCCGTGGATATTAAAGGGCTTGGAGGAGATTTTGGAGATTTGAAGTTTTGAGGCTTGATTGGCAAGTAAAATGGTTTTAATGTTATTTTATTGTAGTTAAATGCATACATGGGTTTAATTGTGAAAGATTGGGATAGTTATGGGTGAGTTGTGACTGGATTTAGAGAGAGAAATGAAAAAGAGAATCGGAGAAGACGACCGCACGTCGCGACGAGAAGATGATTGCACGTCGCGACGAATACGTCGCGACGGGAATTGATACGTCACGACTAGCATAGTTGGGTGTCGCGGCAAGCGTGAAAAATCCACGCTGCGGTGAGTCTTCTCGTGCGCCGCGGCAAGCGACTCCGAGACGCCGCAGCGAGAGGTCTGAGGTCGCAGCGAGGGCTAATTTCTGAATTGATTTGGTTTAGATTTTGGGGCATAATTAATGGTGTAGGCCTCAAATTGAGGCGATTCTTGATTCGTTATAAACTAGAGAAAGAGGTCTACAATTGATATAAAGAAAGAAAATTGGAAATCAAATGAACGAAATCTTGAATATTGAAAGAAAGTGGAAATTGGGAAATAGCACCGGGAAGGTCATGAATAGGCATCGTGCATCTTTTATTTAAGACATGTGCACTATTGAATCTTTCTGATTATGCAATTAGTAATGAATGATTATTTGACTGTTTTAGAGGCACCGTTGGATCGAAATTCTACAAATATTGCTGGGACTTCTAGGCAGTAGCTCGGAAGTGCAGGTGAGTAACCTAGTTGGTTCCTCAACCTTTATGTGCTTAATATTACGCACTTATGCCATGTGGAGATGAATGGAGGGTTATGTGTGTTTGCTTTTGATTGACTTCAGACCACAGGTGTCCGAAGTATAGGGAACTTGATATTGAATTGTTATTTGTGTGTAACTGTTTGTGAATGTTTCAATGAAATAAAGTGTGAATGATTATGTTTGAAATCGATGATTTGACATTGAAGCAAACTGCTTGTGAATGTGAAAACTGTTATGACTGAAATATCGGACTGAAGGTCCAAAGGAATGGGAATTGGATATTGAAATGTGAACTGGATGTAAATGTAAATTGGGACATATGCATTCATGCATAAAGACATGTTCAGATAATGATAGTTGTGACCTGAGTCGCCACTGATACTGAAAAGAGCCTCGAGCTCAAACACTGTTACTGAATCGGGCCTCGAGCTCGAGGGGAGTTATTGCATACCCAGAGGGCTCTCCTACTCCCTAGACGCGTCTGATTACTGATAACTGTTTATGCGCTCGGTCACAACACCGTAATAAAATGGGAAGTGTCACATGTGCATTGTATATACATCTGATTGGATATAGACTGAGTGAAAGCCAAACGCCTTATAATTGTGAAATGATAAATCATGTGATATTCTTTGAATTGGGTGTATATGCATGAGTTGAGTGAACCATCGATGATGGTTTCTCACTGAGATCACAAACTCACCTAACATTGCAAATATTTTTCAGGGATCGAAGAGTACCCTGTTAGACACACGGGAGTATGATTACCGCATGCATGTCAGAGTTTAAGGTCGGGATCAGTTCACGTCTACATTAGTATTATTCTGTTTGTGTATAAATTTTTATTTCTGCAATTTAGGCAAAATAGTACTATTATTACAGAGGGCCCCAATTGGTAAATATTGTATTTGTAATATGATTACTGAAAGTGCTCAGGATTAGCATTGGGCCCAATTTGGCTATGGATTTTTTATGCATGAATTTATTTAAATACTGCTGAGTGCCTTTTTAATAATTGAAATTGTATCGTGGTCGAAACTGTTTTCGAATTAAAGCGGGCTCGAATTGTTTTCTAATTTCCGCACACGCGATTGTTTTTCAAAAAGAAAAATATCTAACTGAGTTTTTTTGAACTGTTTGACTGCCCTAGCATACTACCCTCGTGGGGCACGGGCTCGGATATCACCATCGATATCGGGTTCGGTTCTTGTGGGAGTGGGATGCTACAATAATCGTAAGCTTATCCTCATCCACATCAATTGCAGGCCCTCGAGTAGTCATGAACAATTTTTCATAAGATAATGGAGAGCCTATTATCATACTCCATGTTCATTACTAAAAAATTGAAAAAAAAAGATAAAATTTCCTACTTTAACAAGTAGGTTTCACTACCCCAATTGGGTACTCATTAGGTTGATTTGCAACTTTACACATTCGTTGGCTTAAGTTTTCTTATTCCTAGCTTCCTGAAAATATATAAAGGCATAAGATTAACACTTGTGCCTAAATCATATAAACATTTAATAATGTCATATTCTTCAAAGGGGTACTTTGTTATGTAAAATTGCACTATGCTCCTCAATTAAAAGTATCATGGCAAACTCCTATAATTTGTTTTTGTTAGAGATGATCTCACCAAAAAGCTTAAGATAAGATGAAAATTAAGTTAATGTTTCACAAAGGGTATATTAATATGCAACTTTTAAACATATCTAGGGACTTCTTGTCTCCATCCCTCCTCTTATTTAATATTTGAGAGAATGGAATGGGAGGCATATAGTGTTCGATAGAGGGTTCGAGTGATCAATTGAAATTGGCTACGATTGGAGGTGAGACCACTATTAGTTTGATTCTATTTAGAATGTCCAGACCTAAATTGAAACTGATGCTAAATAAATATGAGACCAAAGTCGATATGTTTCTATTTCCTTTATTCTATCTCTCTTCCTTAAACTTTCCCAACATTTGCACTTGTTGCCTCTTATAACATCAAAACTAAGTATTTTTCCATTCCTAAGTGTTATGGTGCACACTCGATCTGTAGGACTCACTTTAGTATTATTTAAAAGCTTTCCTTGACCTTTTTCGTTCACCACAGCTTAATTGATTAATTTTGACCTTTAAGTTATGAATGGTTATTCTAGTTGAATGTATCACTTTTGCCAAATTTGCATCAAAGTTATAAATGGAAGCACTATATGACTGTGTTACTTTTTAAAATTTTGTATCGATAGAAGACATAAATCGTTTGAACATCTCTTCCATCCTATTGTCCAATAAAGGTGGTTATTGTTTGATGGAACTTAAATTATCTTATAGATCTACCTACTCCATCTCCCTGCTCTTTCCATGAATAATTAGCCATATAGTTTGCTTCTTTATATTCGTTCGAGGTTGGCCATATATTTACATTTGCATGAAAAGGATATCCACATATGTCACACTGATACCATACTTCCCTAATACCCACATCTCCGTTCATAAACATATTCATCTGGTTTAAAAGATCAGTCATTTATGATGCTAAGTCTAAAAATGCATAAACCTTAAAATAAAAAGAAGCTTTAACTTTCCCCTTATAGCCTTTGTTAACAAATTTCTTGCTAAGTCTCAATGATTTCCTTAACCTCCTCACTAGTTTTTTTATATATAGTCCTATTGTCAACTAAAGTTTGTTATATAATTTTAAGGCTCATGTAAAAGAATTGCATCACAGTTACAATAAATATTAATAAAATTGTCATTGGCTAAGCAGGGTTAGATATCTTTCCTAAGCTTTATAATGCTTCCCTTTTATTCTGTGTCAAGCTTTGAATCTACATCCTTAGTTTGGTGGTCTTATATAGAGGTAAAAATCAAAACATGAAGGCATTGTAAACTTAGTTCCACTCATCAAAATAATCCACCTCATTTAATATCAGACACATCCATGCTTAAGCTCTCATGCAATAACAAAAGCACCTCTTCTGAAGCTTTTCTTTCATGAGGCCATTACATGGAAGTGATTAGATCATGAATAGAACTCCTTTATGACTGTAATTTTTTCTTTATTAGGTGATCCATTAAAAGTTGGTAGCAAACAAAAATGTACTTACTTTAGCTTGTAGTTTCTTTCCTTTTGACTTAGTCTGATGCACAAGGGACTTACACTTATCACTGGCATTTAGATGTCCCTCATGTTTATCCTTTGTGGTTATTGATGTTCCATATTGAAAATGATGTTATCTTGATTCGTAGCTAACTCTTTGATTCTTTGCGCTCTATTTTGTTTACAGGTTTGCTCAATTTCAGGATCAAGTTGAAATGGATCATCCAAGTTGTGACTCCTATATCTCTTATCTTACATAAACTACCTGAAAATATATGAAAGAAAATAAAATGCTAATAAAACTAATATTACCAAAATATCAATTGAATATCTCCCCATTAATGGTTTCCAAAACTTGACCTATAATTTATCTACAAATGTATATAGTCAATTATAACAAGTTATTAAAACTAGAGTAAATACAAAGTATCAAACCCACATGAACTATATCTCTATGCCTATTAACCTTAATTAATCAATATCATGAGAAATAAGATTTGATAAAAATAATTAAACTACTAAACTGATAAAAGCATTACGACTTAATTAGTGAAGAAAATCAATTAGAAAATATTAAGGTTTCCTAGTTCACTTAGGTGGAATTCCAATTATAATGTAAGATTCATTACTATGGTTAAAATAACAATTAACCTAATATCTATATGCCCTCTCTTAAGGCATAAAAGTATAATAATTAGATAGTTACTACCTTTTGATGCACAACTCAACCTAATTAAACTCATTAGGCGGAGTTAATTCATTTTTATTATAATAATCCATAATAATTTCATTATCCAGATTTAGGGTGTTTATTCTCCTATTACATAGATCCTACTTTACCTCTTGGTCCTTCATAAAATGTCTAAGATTGAATCTCTGGTGGCCAGATATAAATCCAATGATTAAGAAAAGAGAATATTTTCAATTGAACAAATAATGAAATAATAAATTAATAGTTAAAACATACACCCTAAGTTATATTCTTATTTTTAACTACGTTTTTAGCCACTATATATAACAAAAACAAAACCAAAATAAATCATTTTCAACATAATGGAAAGAAAAGAGTTAGAGAAGTTCTTCTCATCTACTCCAATCTTGCTCCAAATCATCTTTTAATATTAAGGAAACCCTAAAACAATGATAAAAAGGAAGTAAGGAGACTATCACACCCTTTCAATAACCCCCTTTAAGTTAAACCTAATAAGATTATTTATAATTAGGGCTACAAAAATAAAGTCCTAAAATGCTTCTTGTTATTTAATGCATTTTCAAAAATTATACACTAAAACCAATATCAGACCAACTTCTAATACTACTGTTAGTTAGCTTTTGAAACTTCCTTCATTATTACTATAAGAAGTATAATGTCAATCTATATGCCACTTTAGCATTGGTTTTAATATGTTTATTAACTTCTCCCATCTAATACAAGACTCGCACCTGATACCATGTTAAATCGACACTAGCTAGCAATTGATTTTTTTTTAATTCTTGAACTTTACAAAAGACAAGCACTGTCTCCTTTGGCTAGTTTGGTGCCTATTAGGCTTTTTTACTAACTTCTTCAATTTTCAACATCTTTAAGCATGGATCAACCTTTGATTCTTATGCAGAGTTGTTTTCCTTTGAGTTAAATTCCAAATGACTCTAAAATCTCTTTAATTAGATAAATAAAGAGAAGGTTGCATTCAATTATAATATTCGTCCTTTAAATTCATTAACTATAAGAAAATGAACTAAACACAAAAAAATCATATAATTGATGTGATATAAATGAAACAATAGAAAAAACAATAAGATAAATCAAATAGGCAAATGTATCTGTCTTTTTCGATAGCATAGCTTAGTAAGTCCAGTTTTAATCCCATAAAGATTGAAATTACCATTACTAACTATAGTTTTATTATCTAATATAAATAAGTGAATGATTGAGTGAAAGAAAATAAACAAAACTAATTTAAATCAATAAATTAAAGTAATGAATACAATTAAAACAATAATAGATAAGTAAGATCGAAGTAAGGGTTCCCTTAAAACCTTTTTTATACCTTGAACTTATCTTAACTTAATGATTATTCATAGTTCCTTGGATCGATATAAATTCTAATTTTACAACTATATTCTTTCTAGAGAAATATAGCTCCTATCTTTAAGTTAATTGACTAAAATATCTTTTTAATCAAAACTCTTAAGAACTCATTTCTTTTCTTAGTGAATTAACTTGATAGGTTTAACACTAATCTAAAAGATTTATGTGGACTTATCTTAATGATTCCATGTAACTTTTATTATTCAGGTTGTGATTGTATAAAATTTCTCAATAACTATGTATGTGATTTAATATTGAATTAAAAAACTAGTAAATTTTAATTTAACGTAATATAATTATGAAAAATTATCAATATGTTGTACCCCGATTTTTGAGTAAAATTTAGAAATATGAAGAGAAATTAAATGAGTAGTTTTATTTGTGTATTGTGAAATAAAGGTATTTATACTATGAGAAAATTGATAAGAAAAGAATGATTTTGATTTTGATACCTTCGGGTTTTGAGTAGCTTGGTATGGTTTATGAAATTAAAGTGGATGAGTTGATTGAAATGAAATTAAATAGCAAGAAGTAAAAAGAGAAAGTGTGAAAATATGAAGAATTGTGAAAAGTTTGACTATTTGGCCTTTGAAGGTTGACTTTTGATTTAGGCATAATTTGAGAAATAATCTACATGAAACTTGTAGATTATGTTATGATTAGTCAAAGTTTAGGTGTGTTATAGGTTGACCCATTTATATGGCTGAAGCTTTGACTGAAAAATTTACCTAGTTATAGGTTAATTTAGCCTTGAAGTTCTTCATGAAAGTTGAAGGATTTGATTTGATCTTTATTTTGATATAAATTATGGAATTTGTCGATCAAGGAATAATAAGTTATGATTTTTACAAGTTTATGTTATGGTTTTAGCATGATTGTTAGAGAACAGAACGTTTGACTGAAAAATTTACTTCCTTAGAGGTCAAATGGATTTTTATGTCCTTCATGGAAGTTGAAGGTGACTTTCTGATTTTCGCAGTGATATAAAATATGAGGTGTTCGGAATTTGGAGTTGAAAGATATAAATTTTCAAAGTTAAATATTGTTTAGGGTTAC